>JANHFM010008390.1:133394-144850 GCA_032468115.1 Grayia smithii
GAGAGAGAGAGAGAGAGAGAGTAGGACCGGGGCTGTTCACACCAGAAAAGGTTGGTGCAACCCTCTCCTCCTGGGGCAGCTTGCCTCCCCACCAGCAGCTTCTCCTTCTGGCTACTCCAGGAGCAGCCTCTGTCTCTTAGCAGGAGACCAGAGGACCGGAAGGGAGCACAGCTCCTCACTCATGGAGATCCACTGGTGGGGAAGTAGTTACAGTAAGTGTAAGAGGCGCGCTGGCCAGGAAGCGGTCATGCTCCCTGGCAGGAGAGGGTTGCACCAACCTTTGCTGGCATGAACGGCCTGCCCGCCTTGCACTCTGGGCAGCATCCAGCCATGCCAGCCTTCAGTCCTATTGGGGAAGTTCACCTCCTTGCCAGCAGCTTCTCCTCCTGGCTGCTCCAGGAGCAGCCTCTGCCTCTTAGCCGGCGCGAATGGCCTGCCGCCGCAGCCTTCCACCACCCTCTCTGCCCTGCCAGAACCACCGCATACAGACACAGCACGAATTGGTTGGGCCAAATAGCCCTGCCTTGCAATAAGGACGATCCAGGCCCAAAACAGGGCGTTGGGGGGGCAAAGCACATGTGTCAGGGTGCGCATGCGTAATGTCGGTTGCTTGCATGGGGGGGGGGTCTTGTGCACATATGCATGGTGGGTTCATGTTGCATTATGGGTGCTGGCACACATGCGTGCTATTGCGTGCACACACACACACTTCCGGCACACAAGAAAAAGGTTCGCTGTCACTGGACTATCACATATGTGTGAGGGGAACCTTTACCTTTACCTTATAGATTAGATGGTGATTTAATCTTGACACTGACTTCAGCCTATATCAAAAATTCTCCCTACTTTCTAAGGTGAAATCTAAATCAAGGTTGGCCCATTTTCTACCTGCTGATCCAATGATGTTTAAAATACCTTTACTGGGCCAATTTTCAGAGTGAAGGTTGAAATCTCATGGCCAATTACAGTCCAGTGCCTCAGGGAAGAAGGTCAGCAGAAGTGTGCATAGAATCTAATAACATCCAGTCTCTCTCCCAGACTTAGTACCAAGCCTGGTCCTGGTCCTTAGTGATTAAGATTGAATTTCTATTTACAACAGTGTTTCCCATGTGTCCAATCAAGGCTGATGTTGTACTGAGAAACTAGGTTGCCAGAGTCAGAATATGCATCATACCAGTATTTCCAGCCTGGCCTCAGTAAAATGTATCAGATGAAGTCCTTCACCCATAATCAAGTCATGGATGAAATCTTATTATGAACCCACCTGATATTTAGAAGCTAAATCATTAGCACCTGGCGACATAAGCAGTGATGACCTACAGCTATCTTCTCTCAATCTCTTCTCTCAATCTCTCTTCCTTCCTGAGTGCCAATTACCTGAACTGCTATGCTGCCAATCTCTTCCAACCTGTCAACTATGGAGAAGGAAGACATAAGTAGTACACACTATTGGTATTAAATAGGTCGCCATCATAATTGGTGCTACACCACGTATTTTTTTTCTTGGCTATCCACCTGGCCCTGAAGGTGAGTCACAGATGACTTTTAGATTTTAGTCTTCTACTAATTGTAAAAGATTCTTCAAAGAAACCAATAGCATGAATCTATGTTTCTAACTGGCTGATATTTTAAGACTTACAAAAATAGGCAACTCAGTTCAAGTAAACATCTGGAAAGAATTTTTGTAATAAGATGATAAGAACTTTGACATACTTACTATACTCTTTATGGCAGCTGCACCACCATTAAAGGGTAATTTTGTGTTAATGAACTAGATTCAAAGCCCTATCTAACTTCAGTAGCTAACAGGTTTTTTAAAAGAAAAAAAATCAGTTAATAATAATTTTTGCACTTTTTGAGTGCAAAAAGTGGCTGAGTATTGTACTTTTTAATAATACTAAATATAAGTGTATAGATATATATTCAAAAGAAAAAACTCATGTAATTATAATTAGTATTCCATAGATTCATGATAGGGATGATTTATTCTCATACATAAACTTTCATACTATATAAATAAAAATGTCCCGTGTTACTTATTAAAACTACCCTGTTTTTAAGAGAAATCCCAAAATGAATTCAGCTCAAAAATAATACATAAAAATATGCATAAATGCAAGTCTTTGTTCAGCATGGCATATATTCAATCAATAAGAACTTTTGTTAGAAACATAGCAGATAAAATCTTATTTGTGATTCTGGATATGCTAACTATTGATTTTATGTCCTTGTAATTACTATGGAAAGTGTATGCATGTCTACTCAGAAATCAACCCCTACTGAATTCTATGGGACTTACTCCAGGGAAATTTTTATTGGATTGCAACCTAATATTTCTCTATTTATCCTATTCTCTTTGGACTTGACTAAAAATAAGTCAAAATAAAATGGTAATATTTTTTCTCTGCAGTCGTTTTTATGAGGTTGCTTTCTATTTCCACCTTTCATGAGGAGGTTGGTGAGATTGAAGTTTCTGGGATCATTCTCTTGAATTCCTACCACTTGGTTTCATGGACCTTCCTGCTAAAGAAACCCAGGTTCAAGCCTCTATTTGACCATTGTCAAGTGAATTGGGGCCAATTTAATATATTAAATTTCATATTTGGAGCCAATTTAAAATAGGGCTTGCATATTAAGATGATCACCACATCAAAGCAGAGACAGAGTTTTCTGCATTTCTGGGCTGCCATCTAATGGTTGTCTGATTTTTTGCAGACAAGAATAGGAATTAATAAGATATTTTTGACAATGAAGGCTTGTAACTAGTGGGGTCTCCTTGGGATCTGTCCTAGGTCAGAAAGAAATGTCCTGGAATTGGATGATACTATGATAGTCCTTTATTAATCACATAATTGTGACTGGCAACTCTGTCATTAAGTGACATGATCACTGTGGGATCATCATCTTTTCGTCATTTCCCCATCCTTTGGGTTCACTAGCATTCCCCCTGGTGTTGGGTTCACTAGCAAGAATGGAATTAATATTTATAATTACATTTGTTAGAGAGGATGGGAATACAAGAAAGTAAGAGGCACACAATGTAGAATGTATATCAAGAGGGACATGCTCAGTGCTGGGAGCTGCAAGCATGCTATGCAACAGTTTGGTGAATTCCCCATTGTCTATTTGCTTACTCTCTTGTAATCCCTTCCTTTCCAGTCTCTCTGCTTTGTGAAGCGGGGAGGAAAAAAACAAATTTCTATAGCTAATCTGTCGTGTGTCTGAAGTACTTTTTCCCTCCATTTAATTGTGTTTCATTCATGGCCTATTGTATCACAGTAATCTGTATCATTTGTTAGCGTTCATTTGTTTATGTTTTTCTTTCTTCCGCATTAAAACAAAACCTTTACTGTAAACTCAGTGTATATTTACTGAAGATTACAGCCCATTTACAAAAAAAAAAGCCATTAAATAAATAAAAATAATGGTGGTTCAGATCTCTGGCAATGCTTTTTGGGTTATAAATCCAACAGCCTGTACTGTTGGATTTCATTTGTAATTGTGTTTGTTCCTGGTGACCCATCTGAAGGTGAAAGAACCAGACCTTTTTCCAATATTTTATTATTTTTATATAACAGTTTTTAAAAAAAATTGGGGAGAGGGGACTCCCTACTTGAGTCAGCCAAATCCTAAATCCTCAATCAAATCCATCTGCTCTGTACCAGTTCTGCATTTCCATGAAGCACAGCAACATTCCTCCAAAGCAATCCAAATTGAGCTGGCAACATGATGAGACTCCTTGGTGAGCAATTTGAGGTATCTAAACATTACTGGATGACCTTACCCACCACTTTTACCTTTTGTTTCTCTAGGATGAGGACAAAGAGGAAGAAGAGGAACTAAGCCAAGTGGATGATCTATCTATCTTTCAATTAGAAGAAACAGTATCAGGAGCACTCTAAACCCACTGCTTTGTGGAGAAATACTAGCACTTGCCTACAAATACCATTTAATTCTGCCTAATAACCCAGTTATAAAACCCTTTAAATAATCAAATAGTCACATTAAAAAGTTTAACTCCTATATCTGCATACACTATATATTATTTGGCCACTTTCTTAACATAAGGGCATTTTCAATCTGTCAGCAAGTATCAAAGATACTCCACACCCACTTTCATAAATATTCTTCTTCCACAAGCCACTTTAATCCATGAGACTGAATTTGGCAGGTTTGATCACTACAGAAAGGGGCAATTACATCTGTAGTTTAAATCAGTAGTCACACCTTTGAGGCTTGGCGGCCCAGCTGGGGAGGGGAATAAGGGAACTGGGCTGTATGAGTGATGGGTTGGTGGGTACATGCGCACATGCAACCCTTGCACAGGTGGAGACCAGCATGCATGCACCCATGCAGCTCAACTTGGAATTTTGGGCGGTAGACCCGTGATCCCCTTCCCGATTCCAAAAATGGGGCATGTGGAGGGGGGGAAAAGTGCATCGCATTTCAGGCAGCAGATCTGGCCAGGAGGAAAATGAAGGTGAGTCTGCTGAGGAGAAGGAGGAGGAGGAGGAGAGTGTGCGGCTCTGAAATGTGCAACAGGGAAGAAAGCGTTTTCAGGTGGCCGTATAGTGATCCCCTCCCTGGATTCAAAAATGGTTCCCAGTTCCCTGATGCACGTTGCAGGGGAACCGGCTGCCACATGAAACGCAGCTCTGTGAATTGCATTGGGGAATTGGGCCAATGGGCAGCGGTAGCTGGAAAGGAGGGACGTTTCGCTTTAGGGGCTCCCACTCGTTCAGCTCCTGGGCACCGAGAGGGCTTAGATGATAGCGGCAGTGGAGGCGGCTCCTCACATTGCTGGGGAGTGAAGTTATCATGGCCATTGTCTGTCCTGAACTGCTCACTGGGCAGCCAGAGGGGGTCCAGCCGTGAACCATGGCTGTGAACAAGACCATCCTGAAGAGGTTTGTTCCTCAGGCTGTGCCCTGACCCTCCCCCCAGAGTATGCGAGGGGTCTCTTTGGGGAAAGTGATCACAGGAGCACCCTGATAGGTTTTTTGGAAAAGAACTATTCAGTACAGGTAATCAACGCCCTCTTTCCCAGCCAAGTCTCTGAGGCACCTCTCGCTTGCAGGAGGAGGAGCAGAAGTGGGTTTCAGCAGGTTCTGACCAATTCTGGAGAACCGGTAGCAGAAATTTTGAGTAATTCGGAGAACCGGTAGTAAAAATTCTGACTGGCTCTGCCCCTCCATTTATTCTCTGATTCCCAAGTCCCAGCTGATTGGGAGGAAATGGGGATTTTGCAGTAAACTTTCCCTGCATTGAGGTGGGAATGGAGATTTTACAGTATCCTTCCCTTGCCATGCCCACCAAGCCACACCCACCAAGCCACACCCACAGAACCGGTATTAAAAATTTTTGAAACCCACCACTTAGGAGGAGGGCAGTATAAAGCAGCACCACCTTAAACCAAAGCCACTGAGTAACTGGTAAGAAAGCTGCACTTCCTACAAAATAGAAAGGTACCGTAATCTAGGCCAAAGAAGAAAGAAAGCCAGGCTTTCAAAGTCTATGGCTAGAGGTAGGAAGATGTGGGAGTCTCGGGAGTGGAGCCTTCAGTGCCAAGTCCTTCTTCTGCCCCCATGAAAATCATCCCCCACCCCACTCACTCCAGTTAAATATGCATAGAGTGATAGGGTTTGTTTTAAATGGATTTGTGCTGTTTGTTATCAAAATCGAGTGGAAATGAGGATGTGGCTGATCCTGATGCTGGTAGGCAGAGGCAGAATTCTTTTTTTTCTTGTTTTCCTCCCCCAAAATTAAGGTGCGTCTTATACTCCAAAAAATATGGCATATATTTACATAGGAGCCAGATGAAATGGAAGAATTGTCAAGCTTCGTTCCAACAAGCTGGATTAAAGCAGGTAAGCAAGCACACAAAATGCTAGCATTTCTGATGTATTATACAGAAGCTAAGAAGCTATTATGGGGAAAAAAAATAATTCCAGCTACTGATGTGGATCAGATCTGAGTTCTTTCTTTGGCTGAAAATAATGGTCAAATTTTTGTATCGCCTTCTTCTGTTCTGCATTTTTTTAAAAAAGACTATTGCGGGTGTGATGGACCATTTCCATATGTTTCTCGTTTTCAGATCATCTCTGGAATTAGACTGCTTGCATTTGACTATGTAAGAATTATTCTCACACCTTGTTCAGCATCCGGCTTTTGTCAGGAAGATGCTTAGAGATGCCAAAGGGTTCCAAAGGCAGCACAGAATTGCTCTCCAAAACTGCCGTCCGATCCGCACTCACTTGGAAGAAATGCCATTGAAGCCAATCAAATTTTCTTCTAAGTAGTCCACATCAAGCTTTACAAATAGTTCTGTTGCTAATCATTACTCTCATAAGGCAGGTTATTATTATTCGTTCTACTTTAAAACTTTTTTTTTAGTGTCAGCATGTTTTAGTACAAAAGGGTATTTCATATTTCTTCTTGAACTACAAATACTCATATTGGAGCATGATTCTTCAGTCTTGAAGTGTGAATGTATCCATATCAGTGGTGGGTTGCTCCCGGTTCGGCCCGGTTCGTGCGATCCACTAGCGGTGACGATGTGACATCACCAAACCGGTTCTCCGCGGGCAGGAGCTGGGCCCACCTGCGTGCCCGTACTTACTTTTTTCTCCTTTTTTCTCCATTTTTCTGCTCTGCACATGCGCAGAGCGCTTGTTTCTAGTTTTTTTCAAGGAGATTAGTTAATGCGCATGTGTGGAATGCGCGTTCGGTGCGTGCACAAGCAAAGCGAGCACACGTGCTCCGATCACGCGCAAAGCACGTGCATGAAGAGGACCGGTAGAAAAGGTAAGTAGAACCCACCCCTGATCCATATCAAATAGATTCCAGATGAGAACATTATTCGCATCCAGAATTCACATTATTTAAGGAGGAAAAGAAAATGCTATTTTGGATAAGCCTAGAAAGGGAAGGGACCAACTGCTGGTTTATATGCTAAACTTGTAATGAAGTGCTCAGGGTAGACATCTCAAAAATGATGACTTGTTATAATGTTGGATCTTCGAACTCATTTTACTAGGAATTTGGCCAGAGACCCAGTTAATGGATCACAGCATTGCATGTTCATAACAATCACCAGACAGACTATCCGTTTGATGCTCAGTGACATTTCAGTACACCCTTCCTAAAAACAAGAGGTTGATATTTTTCAGGCTAACTGTTGTGCCACCCTGGTGTCCTTCCGTGTATGTTGGTGATCAAAAGGATGCCTGGATAGCAAGAATATATGGGCAAGAATGCACCTCCGCATGCGCACCCAGACACACACACACACACACAAACAGGTCAAGCAAACGACTTTTCCCTTTTTGCAATTAGGAAGTCAAAGAACATCTTTGAAAATATGAAAATATTGAAAATATGCTTCCCACTCAAAGTGGCTTTTGATTGCAAAGCAATTTACACAGCTGGGCAGGCCCCTAGGTGGTCCAAAGTGTGATAGGCAGGTGGTCACCTATTAGAGAGTAAAGGAATATGCAACAGATTACCTATCTCCCTGGGATACGATTTTTCCAGCTATTAACCCCTGTCACCATTGGTAGCAGGTGGCCATAAGTGCAAATTTGGCTGTAAGGTGGATCTCTCATTATTAAATATTAACTAGCTAATTATGACAAACTATACTCTGATAAGTTTTGTCTTATCAAGAAGGCATAGAAAAATAATACTTTGAATTTCTGTATATGGGAAGTTTCAGGAAAAAGTCTCATTAACCCATATTCCTCAAATCTTTGGGGATCTGAAAGCATCAAAAGGATGCCTGGATAGCAAGAAGCCTGAATAAGTGCAGTTTTTATTAAGTTTAAGAGTTAGTTGCCATGCGGATTGTTTGTATTGTTTGAATTGAAGGAATGACTTTATACAATAAAGGTAATTTATTACCATAGAACAGGGTTTTTTTTAAGTCTGTAATATTCATTTAAATGTTGAATTAGGAGACTTTGCCTGGTGCTGAACTGAAGTGTTCTCTGTCTATCTTGGGATCAACAGAAAATCACACAAGAATGAAATATGATAGGTTGTTTTCTATGGTACTGTTAAGGCATAACAACTGGCCAATCTATAAAGATCTCACACTCCTATAGGTAGGGCTACTAGCACCTTCTTGGCAGGGTCATGGAGTACAATAGTAATGATAGCATCCCATTTCCACTGCTAGTAGTAGAATTGAATAGTGACCTTCACTGCCTCCTGTGCCCTGTATTGCTACTGGAGAAAGGAAGAACAGTTCTGTTATTGTGGAGCAATATATATGACAACATAGTGAAATACTCTAAACCTATTAGTACAGCTTCTGATTTCTTTGGGATCATAATTGCTTAGGTTGAACAAAGGGGAAGAAAGTGGCTTAATAACAAGTGATTCTTGTGGCAAACTTTAAACACAAACTCTATTGTATTCCCTTCCCCTTTTATTTTATTTTTTTAGTCTTTTAGTCTTTTTTTTTTTTAGTCTCAGTTCCTGCCCTTTACATATACCTGAAATGAATCTTAAGGCTGAAGACTAGTGTTCCACAGGTCAATATCCTTTTTTCTCAGATGATCCTCCTCTAAGTACAAAAAAATCTTGAGTGATCTTCCACTCAGGTTAATTATGCCTCTTGGCTTTCACCCCAGGGGTTCACCAGGCCTCTTTTTTGATAAGCTTGCTTTTGTTTCGTTTTCTGAAAGTCTTCCTTCTGACTGTGTCTCTATTCCTCGTTGTCTCTCCATGTTCATCAAATGGACCGTCACATTTCTCCTGTCTCCAGGGTAACCAGAACACTCAGTCACACATTTCACCACCAAGGCAAGCCTTGGTGAAAATCACACACACACACACACCGCCCCATGCTCAATGGGTAACACCTTATATAAATTTCACTGTAATATGCAAAATAGAGGCAGAATTATTCCATCCACGATTCCTTAGGAAATAGCAAGAATCCATGTGATCAAGTATGCACTAAGAGAGGATTACTGAAGGGTAAGAAGCAATGATAAATAATAATGAGGCACTTCATGAAGGAGTGACATTTTCCTTGAGAAGTATAGTAAGAAATCAAGGATGTAATATTCTATCAGTTTTGCCTCTTAAAACAAAGCTTCCCACACAAGAAAAGCAAATATACTCTCTCTTCCTCTTGCTGTCTTTATGGTATGGAAAGTAACAATGAGAGAAAGAGCCAGTTTGGTATAGCAGTGAAGATCCTGGCCTAAAAACCAGGAGACTGTGAGTTCTAGACCCACCTAACGTATGAAAGCCAAGTGGATGACTTTCTGCCAGTCATTCTCCTATCATCCCAATTTACCTCACAAGGCATCAATAGGTGAACAGCAAGTTAAAGACAATTAAATTAACAATCAAATTAACATGTCATATATGGGGCAGCACTCATTTCTATATTAATAGCCATTTTAAAATAGCCTCATCTAGCTTTCTGTCCCAATTCCCAAAAGAAAGCCAGTTTTTTCAAAGTCTCATAATAAGCCATCAGGGTCAAACAAGCAGAAATAATTGTAGGTAGCTATTTCTGCTTTATTTAATAAATGGACCAGTCCTGTGTCACAAGAATCAGCAACTTGAACTGCACCAAAATCTTACTGGGAGTCCATGGAAGAACTGATATTACATGGATATACTAAGGTGTACCCACAACTACCTGGGCATTCTGGAGGAAGTGCAGTTTTTGAATGATCTTCAAGGACAGAGTCATGTATATTACAATAATCCAAACAAGTGACCAATGCATGAGTGAGTGTGAGCAGGGCCGCCCAATCTTGGAATGATGCAATTGGTGTACAATATGTATTTGTGCAAGGACCCTCCTAACCAAGGCTCTCACCTATTCTTCGAGCAGGAGATGGGAGTCTAGGAGAGTGTCTACATTGCATATCCTTTCCATCTCATTCCAGGATTGAAAAATTCCCCAATCAGGGGAGAAGGGGAGTCTGAAAACCACAACCATTCAAGCTTGCTAAGGTTGAAACTAAGCTTGTTTCTCCCTACTTTCTTAGTCCAGAAGTTTACTGTCTGAACTAACAAAGTCCTGTATTAGTTTTCATTTCAAAGAACTCATAAAACACTCTTAAAAAAGCACCCAGGAGGTCCGTTGTAACTTTGAACGGTTGCTAAGTGATTAGTCATTAAGTCAAGGACTATTTGTATGGGAATACAACATAGCTTTATAAAACATATGTAATATTATTCTAAAAAAGCAAATAGTCATCAGTATTCTTGATGCTGAATTCTGGACTAATTGCAATTTCCCAAGACTCTTCAAAAATGGCCTATTTAGTAAGGACATTGCAAGAATTCACAAGGATGCTGAAAAATCATGCATCATCATGATTACACCTCCTCCTCTTCATCCTTCTTTTTACCTCTTTCTCTCTTTTTGCTCTGTGTCTGTGTCTGTGTGTGTTTGTGTGTGTCTTTTACAAAACAACCATCCACTCAAAGCCCCTATGCCCCTGGATATTGCATGATGGCTATCATATGGTACGAAGTATACAACACAAACTGTTGTACACTTCGTACCATGGCGTGCCACTCTGTTTTCAAGAGGAAGAGAATAAACCATAGACATAACCGTATGTCTTTCATGTTTGGAGCTCACTACAAAATATGCCTCTGCCATCGCAAGCAGCAGATTCCCAGGAACACAAGCTTTCATAGAAGACGGGCTTGTCAATTCATGTTCATAATTAGGGAGACAGGGGACTCGGAAATTTATAAATACCTGAGAAAGGATCCGACAGAGAGAGCTTATTATCTTCCTAGTAATGATAGATATTCAGTGGTTGCTGGTTTTGAAACTTTGCCCATCCATGCCAATCCCTGCTTTGTTAAATTCACTGTCATATCAATGCTTGTCACTGTACTGCTCTAATCTGTGCAGCGAAAATATTTAATGCAATTTATTTTTACTGCCTGCAGATGCAATTCGTTTTTTCTAACAATGAATTAGAATAAATAATAAATAAATTAGAATAAATTAGATTCTAGTTCAAATGGCACCTCTGTTACTACCTTTTCACCTGCTTTCACAATGTCATGTTTACTTCTTGTTATAGTCAAAACCTGGCTCACCTAAATTAACAAAATCACTTTGAAGATACAACATAATTTTATTAACATGCAAGCAATAACACAGTACAGGTAGTCCTCAACTTATAACAGTTCATTTAGTGTCTGTTCAAAGTAAAAGAGCCTCGGTGGCACACTTAGCTAGTACGCTGCTAAGTGTTTCCACTTAGTTCAAGCTGCCTGCAATTAGTGCCGGTTCGAATCTCACCAGGTTCAAGGTTGACTCAGCCTTCTATCCTTTCGAGGTAAGTAAACTGAGGACCAAGATTGTTGGGGGCAATAAGCTGACTTTGTAAAATGCCGCTGGGGGGGGGGGGGGGCAAAAGCCCCAGTAAACAGGCATATAAAATGAATGAAGGTATTGCTAAGCA
>JANHFM010008390.1:167070-179476 GCA_032468115.1 Grayia smithii
GTATTTATAAAAATGTTTTATGTAAATGTTTTGGTTTGTTACGATTGTGAGCCGCCCAGAGTCCTCTGGGAGATGGGTGGCATATAAATATGATAAATAAATAAATAAATAAGGCCAACCTAGTAGATGCATTCAGAATAGCTGAACATAAAAATCATCATTGTTTCTATAAGATTTTTCATGCCTTGAAGCTGTCCTGAGGAAGAATACAATACAGGCAAATCCTTGACTTATGACCACAATTGAGCCCAGAATTTATGTTGTTAAGTGAGACTTTTATTGAGTTTTGCCCCATTTAATGACTTTTCTTGCCACAGTTGTTAAGTGAATCATTGCAGTTGTTAAGTGAATCTGATTTCCCCATTGACTTTGCTTGTCAGAAGGTCACAAAAGTTTATCACATGATCCTAGGACACAGCAAAGGTTATAACTATGAACCAATTGCCTAACTTCTGAATTTTGATTACATGATCATGAGGATGCTGCAAAGTTCGTAACTATGAAAAACGGTCATAAGTCACATTTTTCAGTGCCGTTGTAACTTTGATCGGTTACTAACCGAACTGTTGTAGGTTGAGGACTACTTGTAATGGGACAGTGAATAAACTGAGGTTTGCTGTGTGCAGTCCACGAGAGCAATTCTGCTGCTTTTACTAGTAGAAATGGTAAATCTTAATGTATTACTTATGGACAAGCTTTGTAAGTATTTTTAAAGATAGGGTTTATATTAGAAAGCTTTTCCAAGGCATTTGGCTGTTACATTCTTGCTCAAGACATGAATTAATTGTTTTCATTTCCTTTTCTGCAGTTGCTTGTATTCAAACCTTTTTTATTTTTTTAATCATGCACCTCCTTTCCTTTAACATATTTTTTAAAATGTGAGCTATCATACATATTGTACTGCTAAGCCTTTTTAAAAATAGGCACAATGAAGGTTGTTGCTGAAATATAATTTTTCTTTTTATGATAAACTATATGAATTAAAAAATAAGTAATAGAAAAAAAGAAATTAACTCCCTAAATTCTGCTTAACTGAAAATTAAGTATATGTATGCAATAATTGAAAGAAGTGGTAATGCAATCTCTACTTCCACCCAACAATCCAAGGTAATGAAAAGCATTACCTTTTTGTTGTCATCCAACACAGTGTTCATACTTTCTATCCAAAGAGTATCAATAGGACCATCAAAAACAACCCATTTGCGATCAGGTGTTTCAGTTAAAGCAAATTCTCGAAAAGTATTGGCCACAATGCCATCCGTCCACTAGAACGAAGAAGAGACATGAGAAAATTTTAACTGTTTATATTGCCCTAATATGTATACTGATTTGGGAAAGAGTATGTGTGTGTGTGTGTGTGTGTGTGTGTGCACGTGTGTGTGTATGTCTGTATGTGTATGTATATATGTATTTATGTGTATGTATGTATGTATATGCGCAACTAGTCATGTTTCAAATACATACCATATTAAATAGACATTCAGCAAACTATATATACTACCGAGTGGTCAAACTAAGGAAGTTAAGAATTTTTCCCCATGACTGCTGACAATTGTGCAGTGACTTGATAAATTTCATTAAAAACACTTCCACCCTCTAGAATAGCATTCCCATGGAGATATGTCCAAATGTCCTGGCAGCCCCTTAATATCTGCCTGTGCTGCCAGGTCTGGGTTAGGGTATTTGTGAAGCCCGTCACATTTGTTAAATGTCATTGTTATTGTCTTGTGTTGACAGTTATGTTTTGCTATGTTATGTTTTAATTATACAATTGATATTTTTGTAAGCTTTCTAGAATCTTTGTGGAGATGGGTGGCCTTAACTAATCTAATAAAGAAGGATTGATCTTATTCATTTTAATTTGCATTTGGAACATTTCCTGAAAAATGCACAAAGTATACAAGTACACATATGCTTACATATTAGAGTGCAGTTGGTCCACCCATCATCATCTATAAGCAATTTAATGAAGCTACACTACCTAATGATTTAGATTGACCAAAACTATAAAGTACATCTTTGTAATCTAAGGAATGTATAATGCTTACCTCATGAGATACTGGATCAAATCGTCCAAAGAGTTGCCCCATAGTAATAGCTTTTGGATTGACAGTTCTGTGTATTACCTTTTCTTCTTCTCCATACCCACGTTCGTTCATTAGGGAAAGTGTATCTGCTAATACATGCAGAACTTTTGTCTTGCCAGAAAAAGGTTCTCCTACAAGCATAAACCTGATAAAATAAAAATTGTTTTTCAATATATTTTTTTTCAGCCCAGAAAAGCAAAGGCATTATTCACAATTAACCCTGAAGATATATATACCCATTTAATTGCCACAAAAATGAAAATGGAATTATAGAGAAGGAAAGAATGAGAGAGCCGGAGCACACTGAGTTTTTATGAAGTTACAGTAAGGAAAACTAGCTGAGGTTTTCAAGCAGAATAGCATCCCTCCAGAACATCAGTCAGCCTCTATTGGGTTTCCATAACTTATTAAAAATCCAAGTTATTTCAGACAGGCTTTTGGGGTGTGACAGGATACTATTGCTTGTCAAGAGTTTAGTTAATGTGTCATTGTGGTTATTTTATTGTTTGTTTCTTTTATATAATATTTACACTATATACATTTAATGTATTTTATGGGCATATGTTTATCATCAGGTGATCAAAATAATTAATTAAATAATGAATCCAACAGCTCAATCATAATAATAGCAATAGCACTTAGACTTATATACAGCACTTTCTTGCATGTATGCAAGCTGCATGTATCCATTCACTTTTCAATTCATACTTTTTCTCCAACCATGCAAGGTGATCATACATTAGATACAGTTACAGAGGTATGTTTGACATATTGCACTAAAGTTAAAATGTGCCAGAATACTATGTAAATCCAATTATAGACTCCCTGTGGTGTCTTTTTCATTTTTAATACAAACTTGAATTTCCCTAAACAAATACCGTATTTTTCGGAGTATAAGACACACCTTTTTACCCCCAAAAAGGGGGTGAAAATCTGGGTGCGACTTATACACCGAATGTATACATTGGGTGGGGCGAGGGGGGGAAGTTGCTGCGATGGCAGTGGCAGCAGCAACAGCAGCAATGGCGGCGGCAACAGCAGCAATGGAGGTGGCAACAGCAGCAATGGCGGCAACAACAGACAGACACCGCCGCCGCAATAAAGCCTGAACTGCCCATCGCTGCTGCTTCTGCTGCCGCTGCCAGAAATCCCAGACCACTCCCCCATTGCTGCTGCTTCTGCTGCCCCCACCACCCCTGCCCCCATCGCTGCTGCTTCTGCTGTGCCTCCCCCGCCATCCCCACCATTGCTGCTGCTACTTCTGCCGCCGCCAAATAGGCTGTTAAAAAAAGGTTCCGAGGATCACGGGGCTCAGCTGTGATTGACTGCTGAGCCCTGCACTCCTCTGAGCCATTCTTTTTAAAAACATTTTTTTACAGCCTATTTGGCAGAATAGGCTGTAAAAAATGCTTTTAAAAGTAAAAAGCAAATCTCTGACAATCAGGCAACTCAGCTGTTGCTCAAACTCAAATCTGAGGACCTTTGCCCTAACCCAGAGGTCTTTAAACTAGATTGTTTTAAGCAGGGGTGAAATCCAGCAGGTTCTGACAGGTTCTGGAGAACCGGTAGCAGAAATTTTGAGTAGTTCAGAGAACTGGCAAATATTACCTCTGGCTGGCCCCAGAGTGCAGTAGTAATGGAGATTTTGCAGTATCCTTCCCCTGGAGTGGGATGGGAATGGAGATTTCGCAATATCCTTCCCCTGGAGTGGGGTGGGAATGGAGATTTTGCAATATCCTTCCCCTCGAGTGGGGTGGGAATGGAGATTTTGCAATATCCTTCCCCTGCCATGCCTACCAAACCACGTCCACCAAGCCACACCACACCCACCAAGCCACGCCCACGTAACCAGTATTAAAAAATTTGAATTCCACCACTGCATTGTGAAAAAGATTTCCCTATTTAATACCAAAGGCAAGGCTGATACGGTTGTCATTTCAGATGTGACATTTCAGTATTAAGCCATGATTTCTTAGTTTGCACATAATGAGAAATTTTGAATCCACAAAAGGAAGAAGCTTAAGAAGATAGTGAAGGAAAGGGAAAAATTGTAATCTGACTCAATAGTTATTCTTAGTTTTATTGTAAATTAGACTGAGACTGTAATGCTTAAATTGGCACCATGTCTTCTTATCAAGCCAACAGATTTGTTTACAGTACTAAAAAATAGTTGTGTCACAGAATGTGCATAGAAACAACATAACACGTATCTTCATGTTGTAATTAAAATTACTTATCTTTGGCAGGAGTGCACATCTAGTAGTTTTGAGAGGTTTTCAAAAATATCTTCCTTTAGGTTTTCTTTATACATTTATACAGTTGCTTAAAAAAATAAACAAATGAATAGTCTTTTGTGTAAAAATCAAAATTAGAATGCTTAATTAGCAGAACTTTTGACCTTAGTGCATCTAACCATTTCCATATTGCTGCCAAGAAAATTAAGTGCATGTGTCCATATAATATCAGCAATGGAGGTTGATTTTTTTTTTTAGGGCTATGCAAATCCTTCAAAAACATGCTATGGAAACTGCAAGATTCTTTTAAAATAACTACCAGTCGCATCCATGAAGGAGTCAGAAAAGTGTAGATGATAGGCAAGAGTTGTGCATCAACGTCCAGCTCCTTTTTAATATGCATGTGACATGTATAAAAAAGGGGGACAGTCAGTGCTATGATTGCATGTATCCTTACCCTATCCCTGTTACCCAAATATTTATCGGGTTTCTAGGGCTCCTTCCAAAACCATCTCCACCTGTTTTTTGTATCTTTCCTTATTTGAATTTTAGATTGTAATCTTCTCAGAGCACAGATCTGTTTTCCTGGGCTATATAAATTGCCAAATATCCTATTAATAATTTTTATTGAGTTATATATTGAGAGCAATACATGACATAATTCTCTAAAAGACATTAAATATTTTGTTATTATTTATCAGATTCTAAGAACCAAAGAAATCATGAAGGATTACTTCAGAACAGTTTCCTTTATTGTTCCTCACCTATAGACAGAAATCTTACAGAATAACAGAATTGGAAAGGACCTTGGAGATCTTCTAGTTCAGAGGTCTTCAAACTTGGCAGCTTTAAGACTTGTAGACTTCAACTCTCAGAATTCTCCAGCTAGCATAGGGAATTCTGGGAGTTGAAATCTACAAGTCTTAAAGCTGCCAAGTTTGGGGATTCCTGTTCTAGTTCAACCTCCTGCTCAGGCAAGAAACCCTATACCATATCAGACAAATGGTTGTCCAATCTTTTCATAAAAACTTCCAGTGTTGGATTTGCCAAAGTAAAGCAACTATTTATATCATTAAAGATATATTCTGAGAATTGCTAGAGAGGACCCATCTTAACTCTGTTTCTTCCAAGTAAACTATCTAAACTTCATGGCCTCTCTTGGCTCTCTGGAATGCAGGCCCTCCCTCCTGAGAATCCAGACAACATTCCATTACATCATTATTGTTATGAATCACAAGAAGATACAAAGACAGTCTGAAAAATATTAATTGAGCACATACTGTAATTCCCTTCTTCTATGTTTTTATTTCACATAGAAAGTAAGGCTCCTCTGGAGATTCTTTCTTGACAAGCAATAGGAGGCCACTACTATAAAAATAGAACATTCGAGATGTTTCTTGGATATAATGCTTTGTCATTCACCTAGAGCCAATATTGTTGGTTTTCTCTCTTGTTAGTAGATGAAAAACAGAGACTTGGTGACAAAACATGTTATTTATAAAATAGAAAAGACCACTTCCGTTCTATGTTGATCAAAGTCAATCATGGCTTATGAGATATGAATCATTTAGATTCCATTTTTTTATCAATACAATACACACACACACACTTGATATAATATCTGATGACTTATAGCTGAATCCCAACAAATGTTAGGAGTTGAAGTCCATTCCTCTGAAAGTTACTGAAGTTGGAAAATAAACTGTCCCAACAGACAGCATCTTGCCTGATTTTATTTGGAAGTTTGATTGGTTGAAATAATGTAGTTATTCATAGTTATTCATGATGTAGTACTTCATACTACATCAGAAGGACATATGGTTTGGATGTGTGAATTAGTTTCTATCTGATTTCAGATTCACATTAATTTCCATTAATGCAGAGGTTAAGTCACCTATAAAACAATGTTAAAATCCATTGAATGACATACATACTAATAATTATGAAATGGACTAGTACGTTAATGGGCCAGTCCCATGGTCTTAATAACTTTCAGATTTCAGCATATTAATACCCAAGAGAAAATGTTTAGGACTGGTTTGTAAAAGTATTAATTCCCCTGTACCGTCATGGTCTCCACCTTCAAACCTGGTAGAATGGAGGCAGTGCCATATTGCAGACAAGTTGATTGATACTGAATTTCCTTCAAGATAATTAGATGCTAATGTCATCATTTTCCCAGAATGAAATGAATGTCACTTCATAACACTGCAGTGTAATACTAATTTCAGAGGGACTGTAATGTCACCTTGAAATTTGCTCAAGATAATGATGATCCAATTGCGAAGTCGCCCTGATGTTTAGATGTTCAGCTCTGAAATGGGAAAGAATACATTACTCTTTTCTAAAAAAAACAAACTGTTAGTAATTGAAGATGATGCTCTTTAAGAAAAAAAACCCATAGATATTAAGGAAAAACAAGTGAGTAAAACATTTTACGTTATTTGGTCATGACCCTTCGTTCAGAAATAAACAAAAGCTCAAGAATTGTGACAAAGGTAATTTGTGTCTGTGCATTACGATAGTGCAGAAAATCCAGCAAATATTAAAGTATTGTATATGATGGTATAATTATTTCAATTAAATCAATGTAAGTTGAAATCAGTTAATTTATACATTAGTTTATAACTTGGCTATAAAAATTGGTTTAATAAATAAATAATAGATGCATTTAAAACTGCCAAACATTGGTTGGGAAGTGACCAATATCATTGGAATATTTTTTGTTTTCTTCAAAAGAAGGATAGTGAATAGGGGGTAGCCAGAAATTAAAATCTAAGATTTTGTCTGAGCCTTTAATACCTGAATGGCTCTTTTTCCAAGCCAAGACTTTTTTTTTTAAAGTAGCTATTAAAAGGTGGATCATTTGTATGACTGTGATCACACAGCGAACACTGCAGACAAACAGCAACAGCAACTCAGAAGACCTTTGTGACTTTATTGCTATTGTCTAATCATTTAAACTACATATTATTTTAAATAAGTTGCTTGTGGGTTGTATGAAGAATAAAAAAAAATAAACATTTTAATTGCAATAAGAGTCATGAGAAAGATGAAAATTTTCAATCAAGGAAAGAAGGGCAAATTGCCTTCCTTGTCATGGTCCAGGCAGAAAGCCAACCTGGAGGACACGTAGCAAGTGGGCAAAACAAATCCTTATGAACTTTTTTCCTCACTAGTATTAGTAGGAGTGGAATGGAGTAGATATTTCTCAATAGATAAGGGAGAAAAACGCATCTTGCATCCTTACATACTGACCCCCATCTCCTTCCTACCTCCTCACTCCTCTAAGCATGACATTTAATGCCCTATATACTTAAATCTGTGGAGATTCTCAGTCATCCAGGTCATGGTTGTTCCAAAAATGTTTTTTCAGGAGGCAATTGGGGTTTCTTGTTTTTTCTTTGAGGACGTTTCGTTTCTCATCCAAGAAGCTACTTCAGTTCAGACAGGATAGTGAGGAATGGAAGGATCCTTCCAACCTAGGCAATGGTTTTATACTCAAGACATGGGTTGATGTCTCATTTCTCACACTGGAATTAGTATGTTGTCTCTAGGTGATCATGAGACCCAATACAAATGTCATCCACTATGAAACAACGCTAACATTCCTATTCACAAACATTGTTAGAAGCAGACACATGAGGGTGGGTGGGTTTCCAGATTCTATCTTGTAGGAATGCAATTTTTCCTTTTTCTTTCAGGATCTAAGGAGGTGATGAAGATAGAAATAGCAAAGGGAATGGCAACTCTATAGGTGGAGATCCAGAGGAATTTTTTTCTTCTGATCTCTTCTTAACTGGTTAATTATTCCAAACTCCACCCATACTTCTCAGGGTTGTCCCTTGTTTCTGCAATTCATCCTCCAATCCTGTTCTTTGGATCTGCTCTAACTCTCATATTCTGTTTTTCTATGGTAGCATGGACACTGAAGAACCCAAATAAAACATGAGAATATTACATTTGATATCTTATAATAACTGTATTAAGCATTACAATTAAAAAGATAAAAACTAATATCAGCTAAGAAAAATAAAAGAATAAAAAGAAAGAAGTAAAAGTGCAGAAAAAATAACAATAGAAACAGAAAAGAAAAAACTAAGACTATGGTAAAGAAAAGAAATATAGAGATAGAGAAATATAGGGAAGTGGCTTCCCCTTTTACTACAATTAGTATAAACAAGTATAAACTTTGTTTCTTCTTTCAAAATTCCTTGAAACATTAAGAAGTCTCTTTTGGAAATCCAATATAGGAAAGTTATCCAACTTACTCTCTTGATTTGCAATTTGTATATTCCATCTAATTATTAAGACATCAGCCGATTACTTTTGTATAGCCCGGAGGTCTTCAAACTTGACAGCTTTAAGATTTGTGGACTTCAACTCCTAGAATTCTCCAGCCAGCTTTGCTGGCTGGAGAATTCTGAAAGTTAAAGTCCACAAGTCTTAAAGCTGCCAAGTTTGAAGACCTCTGGTATAGCCCATAGCATTCCTGTAGCCTGTCATTTTTAAATTGACTTTCCGATCAGTATCAATCTTGTTTGGTAAATCTCATTCTTTTTCTATAATATCTTTTGAAGACTATCTGTAATGGAAGACACTCTTCAAATTTACAGTTGGCTCTGTTGTTCACAAATATCATTCAATATATCCAAATGGAAGTATTTTGTTCCATTCTATATTAATAAGTCAAATTAAAGTGTTCTTTTCCTTTAATTGTAGCCTTTAGTTATGGTATCCTCTACTGTCCAAACTTCAAAGTTCCATCCTATTACTTTTTTAAAGAATTTAAACCAAAAGTATTTTCCCATGAGAAATGTTTTTACAATTAATTTCAAAAACTTATTTTAAATCCATTTAGACCACTAATCTATTTGTAACTTTCCAAACTCAACATTCTAATCACATTTTTGCTGTTTATTAAAAAATAAATTAAAAAATCCTTAAACTTGTTTAGAGCCTCTTTTGCTAAGGTTTGAAGGAGCTCACCCAAGGCTATGAAGTATATAAACCCAATGTCCATAAAGACTTTGAATTTGAGCAAAGATGGAATTCCTTCATCATCCAGAATTCTAAACTTGCCAGAGACCTTGTCTTGTGGCCTCCTCAGGAGAAGCAAATGTCTAGAGCACTTGTGAGTGGTCCCCAATCCTTTCCTTGTCTAGAGAGGAATCCCAAGATTCAATCCATTCACTAGTTCTTCATTCTGTCAGTTATTCATTCCTCTCTCAGCATAGCCATCTTCGGTTCACATTTTTTTCTCCAACTTCTTCAATTTTCAACCAAGCAATCATTTTTTTCCTTCCAGATTCTCCATTCTGTCTCTTCTCTTCAACTTATTTTTAAGGTTCCTCACCATTCCTTAATCAATCTGTTATTTGGTGTTATTTGACTTTATCCTTTAGACTTTTTTGCTTGCTTTTGAATTGCTGCTAAATTTGAAGTTACTTTTAGCCCACCAATTATTGTGCATGGATGTTGCCATTTTAAGCCATCTGAATTTGCTACTAGCATATTGAATTGCCATGTTTATATATTGAACAAAAGTATACATAGAGGCCTTCACACTAAACTTTGAAAAAAATCACTATTAAGCCACTAAGACCAACTAAAATCATCAATAAGTATATATAAAGAGCTATGGTCATTTCCCACAATCTTTTCTGATTTTTATAAAAGACAATAATCCAAATCTGGGCTCATTAACTACTCCAAAACAAAAAAAACCTTTTCCTCTCAGCTAGATTCTAGCTAATAACCTGGACCTCTGCTTCACCATAATTGAAGAAAGCACTCAAAATATAATGGAGTAAAAAATTTAATTGCTAAAGAAAAAAAACACCTAAGAAGGTGAAAAAATATGTTCAACCAGGGGTGAAATCCAGTAGACTCTGACCGGTTCTGGAGAACCGGTATAGTGGAAATTTTGAACAGTTCAGAGAACTGGTAAATACCACCTCTGACTGGCCCCAGAGTGGGGTGGGAATGGAAATTTTGCAATATCCTTCCCTCAGGAGTGGGAATGGAGATTTTGCAGTATTCTTTCCCTGCCATGTCCACCAAGCCACACCACACCCACCAAGCCATGCCCACAGAACTAATAATAAAAAAAATTGAATTTCACCACTGTGTTCAACATAGGCATCTCAATGTTCCACAAGCTTATCATATTTCAGGAGGAAATCATTCCTCATGTAAGAAGATGCAGATAAAGTTGATGACCTGCTATTGTCTTCTATTTCAGTAAATCCAAGACATGAAAATTATTAGATGAACTCCAGTGATCTGTTATTTTAGCAGGAGAGATCCTTGCAATAAGATCACCACACAAAGCTGGATGGTTTTCCCCTCCCCATGGATGAATGTGTCTCTTTTTTGGATCCCTGTATCTGTCTTTAAAATTTAGTTCCTGAATACCTTCAAGGACAAGCAAATCAAGGTGTCAGTAAATAAACGTCCCTACGGTTTGTGAGACACAAGCCCATATGTTTGATGCTGAAATGTTTTCTATTGGGAGCTCTATGGAAACCGGATTCTTGAGAATTAGATGATTTCATGCCTCATAAGTTTAATACTAACTGGCGGAAATCAAAAGGAATTAGCTTCTTTTTCTTTCATGCACAACTGTGTCAGAAGTGGAACGGCCCACTGTTGTGCCAAATGCTAATTTTAAGAAGCAAAAAGGGAGAGAAGTCATAAGCTCTTGGTACTTTTGTTGAACTTCAAGCAATGATTCTGTTGTGTGCTGCAGTAGAGGTTTATGTAGCGTGCAGAGGGGAAACAATGATTCCTCACTCCAAGGAGAAAAATAAAAAAGCTTTATAGAAAAAAAAAAGACTTGAAAACATTTCTAAAAAGGCTAACAATAGTAATTGTCATAAAACTTATGCAGAAATGCTTCATTGACTGTTCAAGGTTCTTTTTATGGGTTATTGGAGTTCATGCTTTACTCAACTAGGGTAAACTTCAGATTTGGCTGACTGGTGAACGAGATTAAAAACGATGATGCTACCCTAAATTAACAACAAGAAAGCATATCAGTATATGCATTGGTGTATTAAAATGTGTACACATAACCACATTTAAAAATCATGCTAATGCTTTCAAAAAGATAGATGAGGGCAGAGGGGAGGAAAACAGCTGGAAATGGAAAATTATAAACAGAATTCCAAAACCTTTGCATATAGATCAAAGGCTTTCTTATTTGTCTCTTTGTTAAAAATAACTGACTCGGATGTTGACAATCTATACGTCTGACATCTGTTGCTGAAAATCAGGAGTTGGTTTCTCCTTCTATTGAAGTACTCTTTTAGTTATCACTTATGTTGAATCAAAACAAAGTTCTACTGAAGAGGGAGACAAGTTATTCTCCAAAGCATCTGAAGGCAGGACAAGAAGCAATGGGTGGAAATTAATCAAGGAGAAAAGCAACCTAGAAATAAAAAGAAATTTCCTGAGAGAATAATTAATCAGTGGAACAACTTGTCTCCAGAAGTTGTGAATGCTCCAACACTGGAAGTTAAGAAGAGATTGGACAACCATTTGTCTGACACAGTATAGGGTTTCCTGCCTGAGCAGGGAGTTGGACTAGAAGTCCTCCAAGATCTCTTCCAACTCTGCTATTCTGAAGCTGACTGAATCTAATGAATCCAGTTCTGAAAAAGGTTCTACACCAGGAGGGTGTTGTCCAAAAAGGACCAGGGTTTTGATGGTTTTGATTGCCATCTTGATTTTTTTTAAAACTAATCAGTGGCCCTTCATTAGTGATTGAAGAATGTACAGGCATATATTAATGTATTTCATTATATACAAGGAGACAAATGTTAATAAAATCCTGGAGGGGTGTCTATGTGTTACAATCGGGGTGGGATTCAACTGGTTCGGACTGGTTCGAGTGAATTGGATGCTAATTTTACATCTGGTTCACTGAACCAGTAGTTGCAAGGACTGGCTGACCCTGCTCACCCCACCTGGCCCCTCCCAAGAGTCTCCACGTGGCCCATTTTGGATGCCACCCAATGCCGAGGCTCTCGGAGGGTGAAAAATGGGCCGCCTGGAAGTTCCAGAAGTCTGGAAATGGGCCCA
>JANHFM010008390.1:304602-314610 GCA_032468115.1 Grayia smithii
GATTCTTCCTCCTCACTCCCTATCTGTGGTTGTTCCGATATGCTTCCCTCCTGGCTTATCTCAGGCTGTTCCTCTTGGCTTTCCAATGGAACCTGAGGCATTGCCAGGGAGGAAGGTCCTGGGGAGGAAGGCATTGCCAGAAAGAGCTGTCCTGGAGAGGAAGGCCTTGCCAGTTCCTCCCCTTCATTTTCAAGGTCCTCTTCCTCTGTCAGCACAGGCTCAGAAGTCGGGGCCACAACAGTGATCTATCTGTAACTTGTTTTTTCAAATCTTTCAACTGTTTGCCACTGTAACCGAGTTCATCCGCTTGTCATCTGGTCATATTCTTTTTCTCTTTCCTTCTATCTTTCCCAGCATTAGAGCTCTTCCCAGAGGGCTGGGTCTTTGCATAATATGTCCAATCCAGGATAATTTGAGGCTGGTCATTTCTGCCTCAAGTGAGAACTTTGGGTTGATTTCTTTGAACACCAGAGTTCAAAGACTCTAATATTCTTAGAATATTAGAAGAGTAATCTTCATATCCTATCCTGCTTCTTTACAGTCCAACCTTCATTTCGTAGTGTTCTATGGAATACAATGATCTACACAATTCTGATCTTTGTAGGTATAGATACATGACAAAAGGCGGCAGCTATCCAACACTTTGATAGCTTAATTGTGAATTCTAAGATGGTTGTATCCTATTGTCATTCATTTGATATTCTGTATATTTAATTTTAGTCCCATTTTTTCACCATGATCTGACTTTTCATACTAGGGCCTTTGGATCCTTTGCATTTTCAGCTGTAAGGGTAGAATCATCAGCATAATGCAGGTTATTGAAGTTCTTCCTCCAATTTTAAAAATGATCATATTTTCCCAATCCAGCTTCCATTAATATGCAGCATATTCAGCATATAGTGTTGATTGAGTACAGAAAGGGCAGGGGCATATGCAGCCTTGTAGCCCTCATTTGCAAACATAGAACCAATCTCTTTCATCAGATTCTGTGTATATTGTCGTTTCCTGACATCTATATGAATTTACTATGAGGACAATCAGATGTTCTGGGCTTCCCATTCCCCCCCTCCTCCAGCTTGACATGATTGACAAAATCAAAAGGGTTTTTATAATTGACAAGGCACACGCTGACTTCTTTTTTGTATTCTTTGACTTCCTCATTTAGACAAACAACATCAGCAATGGTGGCTTGTATTTCTCAGCCTTTTGTAAAGCCATCTTAAACATCTGGCATCTCTTTTTCCATCCCTTATTTTGCTAATTTATGAAGTTAAGGATATTGCACAATAGTTTGCATGCTCTGTTAAGTCTCTTTTTTTGTATTAGAATGTATAATTCTGATATTGTTCTAATCAGTCAGCTACTGTGTTGTTCCCCAGATTTGCTGGCTTTGCCTGGTAAGAAATTTGATTGATCCTTCTTCTGTGGCTTGTAATATTTCAGTGGGTGTCCCATCAATTCCTGCAGCCTTCTAATTTGGTAATGACAAGAGTACTGATTTAACTTCATCTCCTAGTAGTAGAGGTACTTGTAGGTAAGGAATATCTTCTAAGGTAGCCTGGATATTGACATCTGTACTATACAGTGTTTCAGATTGGCATCTTCCTATGATCTCCTTTGAATTTGTTACTATCTGTCCATTGTTATCCTTCAGCATATCAACTAGAAGTTGGAACTTTCTTCTGTTTAGAGATCTTCTGAAAGTTTTTCCATCTCTGTTTCCACCTTTGGGTGTCTTTACAAGTGTTATAATGCTGCTGCTTGTCTCTTCTAACAGTTCTCTGAAACTATTAAGTTCTTTTCTGATATTTTTTTTACTTTCTTGGCAATTTCTGCAGTTTGTTCTGACATTCCAGTTTGCTTTCTTGTCTTTCTTCATTTTTGGCAATCTCTTTTCGCTTTCATCCTTAACAACCTGTTTAGGTTCAATTTCTTTGTTTCTCTATCAATAAAGTTTAGAACTTCAAAGGGATTCCTAATGTTCTCCTTGAAATGGATGGATATATGTTCAAGATCATATTGTGGAACTTGACTGGCTGTCGTTATCTTCTTTAGCTTAATTTGGAGATTGCACATGAGCAGTTCACGGTTTGTTCCACAGTCAACACCTGCCCATGTCTTTGATGTTATAATTGAACACCTCCAGATCCTTTTAGTACTAATATAGCCAATGTGATTTCTATGCACTCCATGCAGTGATATCCATATATAAAGCCATTGTTTTGGTTGTTTGAAGATAATGTTAGCTCTAAATGGACATTGGAGTGGCTGAAATTGATTAATCAATTGCCTGATTCATTTTTGATTCTTAAGCCATGCAGCCCAACTACATTTTCTCTTTCATGTTTCCAACACTGGCATTCTAGTTTCCCATCACAAACAGCATAAGAGTGACTAGAATTCAGATGTAGACATTTGTCTTTGGTTTCAAATATCTATTTTCTGATTTTTTTAAAAAAAATATTTCTTTCTGACCAAGCAGATTTCTACATACACAGTATGAAGAAATTTACTGGTTTAAGCTGTATAAGAGGCTTATAAAACATCAGCAAAAAATATCAGCAAGGAATCTTTGCTTAAAGCAAATTAATTTATGCTATACAAAGCTCAAATTATAAATTTTACTAAGAAAATAGCTAATGCAGGAACAATACAGAATTCAGTCTTAATTCTGAAGTAATCAGTGGTTCATTTTAAATTAGATTTTAACAGAGCCAAGTGTAGTATAGGGAAAATTAGCCAGTGAATGTCCTCCACAGACTCTGAATCCATTAGACAGAATGTCTTGTAAGTAATGATTATAAGCAAGAAGAGTGGTTTATAAAATCCTACTTTAAATATAGGTGCTCCATTGTATCTAGGAATATCAGGCCCTTTCTATAAACCAATTAATAAAATTCCACCCAGAAAAATTACTATTTTTCCTCACATTTGAAAGTGATTGTAATCTTGAAATCTCTCAAAGTAGTGGGATGATATGAGGGAGCTGTTCAAGGCATGTAATACTTTTCTCCCATTGATGCTGTCTAGAAGGTTTCCTTTCCCTGGTGTAATAAATCAAATAATTCAAGCAAATAGATTGGGATTCCTTTCTTCTTCAAGCTACACATGATTATTTCTTGGAATCATCTACTTTTTAATTAAAATTAATAAAAACTTAAGAGTACTAACAACTTTTTTTCAGTACTGTACCTGGTGTTTGTTGTGTAAAATGGCTAAAAGCAGCCCTTTGTATCTTGTTAATGGATCATCTGTATTATCTAAATCTCATTAAAACCCCATCTTGATTGTCTAAGGTATAAATTGGGGTTCATTTAGCAAAACTCAAAATATTTATATGTAACATCCACATGAACACTAAATCAGCACTAAAAGTTGTTTTAGAAAAACATTCTAAATCTTTGGGTTGCATATACCTTTTGATTTTTTAACTGACATCATCATTTCTTTTCAAAGCATGAGTAAATAATGACTAGGATTTAATTTGTTAAAAGAAAATTATTTAAAATATTATACATGTTTTGTAAAGACTTGTAAGGTTTACTTTCTTTTTTAAAATTTCAGATGGATCATATGTGTCAGTTCCTTCTCCTCTAGGGAAGATTAAAAGTATGACTAAAGGTATGTTGAGTACTAAGAATTTTATTTTTAATATCTTACCAAAAATACTTCTATTGTAGGTAAGTAAATTTTTGAGAAACTGGTTTATTAATCTTTATAGCTCTTTTTCTCATGCTGAAGTTTTATTAAGTTTGAGATAGGTTAGATTCGTCTTCTCAACATATCCACAGGCACACTTAAATCAGTGAGAGAATTACTGAGCCTTTTTATCTTGGATGGGATACTATCTTCACAATCTGCTCCTCAAGTGAGGCTTGCCAGCTTTTTCATTCAAATCTTCCCTGTATTTGGAGAGCTTGCAAGAAATTTAACATGCAGAGCCTTGGCTACAGCTTCATACTAGGGGGAAAAATACAGCTGCCATTTTTTTCTACAATTTTCCCCCTGTAAGGAAGCTATTAAGATACAAAAACGCTATCAGAAATAAGCCAGGAAACCTAAGCACTAAAGCTCAGCGATATTGAAAATTGGTAACACCAGAGATGAGGCCAAAATGGAAAATGTATTTTATTTCAAACCTATAGTAAAACAGTACAACCCAGGAGTTTTGTTGAATTTGAGTTTGCCAGGGTTTGATGGGAAAAAAACCCTCTGATTTGGCTGTTCTGTGTCGTGTTGACACATAACTTCAAGCAATTTTAAGAAATAGTGAAGACGCAAAACTGTCTTGGAAAGCAAAACATTTGGATGCTTGCTACATAGCAGCAAAGAGATCCCCAAAGTAGCATCATGCTTGGCATCAGGTTTGTGTTTCAGATAAAGTAAATAGCCTGTCTGCCTTAAATTCAGTGTCATGGAATTGTGCACCAGGTGTCCAAATGAAGTCATAGATGCTGACACATACTTGTAGTTTTATATAAATAATTTCACATCTATATATACACCAAACAAGATAGTTGGGCACATCACTACATCATGAGGTAAATCACCAGATAAATCATTGAACAGCAAACAGTCACACAGAAGAAAAAGGCGGGAAAAAAGGAAACAAGCCCTTTACACCCAGAAACCCGTCATAACATAGATTACTTCATGCAGGAGCCAGAACTCTCCAACCAATCAAATGACCACTATGTGTTCTGGCCCATTATCCACTTCACTTTTCTACTATTAAATATCTTAATAGGCTATCCTCGATTTATGACCACAATTGGGACTTGAAAATGTACTGTTAAGTGCTGTGTGCTACTACATGCATTACACAGCCATACCTGATTTTATAACCTTTTTTGCCAAGTCATTAAGCATGACATCATGTGATCACAATTTACAGCTTTCCCTGCCAACTTCCCCTTTGCTTTGTTACTTAGAAGCCAGCTGGGAAGGTCACAAATGATGATTAAGTTAATTCTGGAACTGTGCAACTATTGTAAATGTGAAGTGGTTGCCAACACCCACATCTCCATCACATGACCCATGAGAATGCTGTGACAGTTTTAAATATGAGGACCAGTTGTAAGTTCCCTTTTTAGCAACATCATAACATTGAACAGTCACTAAATGAATGGTTGTAAGTTAAGAACTACCTGTAGCTTAATAATGTGCCTTAATTGAACTGTGTTTCTGATCTCTCATACAAGATGCAACCTTTTCAGATCAAGAAACTGTTCCGGGGCTGATCATGACATAAAGTATTATACTCCAGTAATTATTTTTTAAAACATATGATCTTGAAATTGTTTTAGCAATGGCCCTTTAATAAAACTATTCTCGCCCTTAAATCCTCATGCTCCATTCAACTCTTACATCTTCCAGTGGGCTTTCTTTTCATATTTGCCCAGGCTGAATGAAATATTGTACCTTTCCTTTCCTAACCTCTCACTCGTCCCTCTCCTTCCTTATTTATTTTCTTTCTTTTTTTATTTCTCTCACTCACTCACTCCCTCTCTCCCTCTTTCCATTGCTACATTACTTCTATGAAGCTGAATTATCAGTAAAGAATGAAATAACAATCTGTTCCATGTATCACAAAAGGAAAAAAAAGGGGAAAAGAGTTGATAATATTGGAAGGAAGACTGAAGGCATTCATGTGTGTAAATACCTGGAAAGGAGAGGCAAAGCAAGGGTAATAGTGAGGAGGAACAATCTCTCAAGGGAAAAGGCAGGCATTGGTGCTCCAGTCTGCATGGGAGTTGAGTCGATCAGTGAGACTTGCCTTCCTTTGCATGGATGGGAAGGCGAGAAGCAGAGGAATAGCCAATCAGCTCTTGGACTCTGTTGCCAACCGACTCAATCCCGCCTGAGATTTCTGAAGTTGGCTTAAGAAACAGATGGGAGCAGTGTGGCAGAAAAGCAGCTTAGGCAGCAATGCAGAATTGCCAAAAATCCTTCGTTTGGTTTTAAAGTTGGAACCGAAGCTAATTTTCAGAAAGAGTTTCAATTAACACCAATGCCTTATATGCAGCAGTTAGAAACAACAGCATTCCAGGAACAGTGGTCGATTTCTTGTTTGCCACGGAAGCTGACCCTTTTTCTTGCTTCAGCTTGTTACCCAGACAATATAATGTGCATACACAACAATAGTCATTTTTTCTGGCTACAATCAGTGCAATTCTCAAGATCGGTATACCCCAAACAATTGCTCTAAACAGCTTTTTATGACAATTAGCTCTGCACAGATGGAAAAGGCGAGAAGCAGGGGAATGATCAATCAGGTCTTCCAGTGGGCATCCTTCAGACTAAGCACAGCCAGAGGAGCGCTATTTAAATAGAAATTTGACCCTTAGAATAGTTATAATATTGAGGTGCCTATGGAATACTTCTTTTGGGACAGAGGATAACAAGGCTTATGTCATATTGTTTGTTTTCTTTGTGACTTTTCAATATCTCACCCCAAGACTTTCTTAATCAGGGAATAAATATTATTAAATGAGTAAATAAACTGGAGTAGAAGGCTAAGGGACAAACTCTAAAGACAATTTTTTTAAAAAACAGAAAAGGAAAGGTCTCTGTTAAATGCATGTGAATGGGTATCTAGCATTGTTAGCAGTACTACCACACAGACAATAATAATAATAATAATTGGAAGAATTGATTTCTTATTTCTCCAAATAAGAAAACAGGGCTTATTGAAGGGGCAGTGGATCTTTAGGAGATGAGAATGCTCTTTTATATTAGTAGGAGGCTTTGAAAAGCAAGACATGGCTGAAATGTCTGTCTAATTAAACTATCTGTCTGTCTGTCTAATTAAACTCTCACTCGCTCCATTAAATAAAATAAAAATTTAAATTTAAACAGAATAGACTACCCACGAGGGTTAGGAATGGAACATACCGGTAATGTGCTGGGATGGTTTTCCTTTTTCTGTGGGAAGTTCCAACTGGTGTTAATGGTGGAGAGATTTAGCCCGACTCCCTGATGTGTGGAGTATGACAAGGATTGATGCGCTGCCACACCCTCACCCCATAATTTAACATAACATGAAAGTACTTGGTAGGATCACCTTTGGGGTTAGAGTAAGGTGTCATTAGTGTGCGGTGTTGTGGCCCATCAGCTGCCAGCAGAGCTAGCAGCAGAGACAAGGAGGAGGTTGAGGGGGAGCCTGGGCTGGCTTTGGAGCCTTTAGAAGGCTCTGATGAGGAAGCAGAATCAGAGGCAGATGCAGAGCCAGGGCAGTCTGTCCATCCCCAGGTGGAGAGGCAGCTGTCTTTGGGGCCTCAACTGAGTGAGGGGGAGGAATAGATAGGGCCCATCCCAGATGCACGTATGTGAGGAGAGGAGAGGAGAGGAGAGGAGAGGAGAGGAGAGCAACGGAAGGCAATAAGCTGGCTCTCAGGGAAAAGAAGATGCTAGCCAACCCCTCCCTGCTGGGAAATAAATAGTAGGGGTTTGGGAGTGGCCTGTTGTTGCAGACAACCATTCATTTTCCAGTGTACATCAATCAAGTTGAATTCCTTTGCCAGAATCAGGTTTGTCTGGACTAATTGCTCTGTATTTGAGGTGCCAACTGAGTCTCCCTGCTGGGAAATAACAGGAAGTGAATTTGCGTCAGCCGGTGTGAATAGGGACTGTTTCTGCTTGGCTTAATCATTGAAAGGACTTTTTTATCTTGAGTTCTCATGTGAACAGAGACTGTTCTTGCCCGGTTTCAGAAAAGGAAAAAACTTTCATTTGTGACTAATTACTTTTAGTTTTGTTCATCCAAAGTGAACAAATACTGTTCCTGCCCTATTTTAAAATATGGGGTTTGTTTTACTCGTGAGTAAGCTGTTTCTCATTGCTTGCGAAGGCTGGGTCAGAACATGCAGATGGTACTCAGCTGTATATCTTGACCCAAGTCAACCACCTGATCCTGTGACCTGGTTGTGCCCATTCCTGAATCCAGAGCACCTCCAGACAATCACTCATGTCCTGGCTATCTGGTATATGTACTACTGAAATACACCCATGTGACCTTTGGTTTATAAGACAGCTTCCAGGTGCAATGCAAGATGCTGGTTATCACCTCTAAACCCTTCCTGGCATAGGCCTGCTTATATGAGAGACTTTCTATCTTCAATAAATTTTCCCTTTCTCTTTGGTCAGCCACAATTGGCGTGCTGTGGTCAAACAATTCTTTCTGATAGCATCCAGGAAGTGGGCTTCTCTGTCACTGCTTCTCTAGAAAAACATTATCCCAAAGATATTGATGCCTTCTGCCCTGCCTTCATTCTAAAGGTCATTAAAAACATGGCTTTTTCCCCCCAGGCATATCATAGGATTTTCTCTACTGAGTTGAATGTTCATCTGTTCTGGACATATGTCTTTTCTAGTTGTTGTTGTTTTTTGTTTTTTTGTATTATTGTTGTTGTTTGCAATGTTGCAAACCACTCAGATTTGTCTCGAGTTAAATGGCCTAATAAACAAATATTAGCTCATAATATTAGCTCTTCAGTGGCAGTTAGAGCCTGAATGGTTCTCTCATTGTGACAACTGTTCTTTAAATTCCTGCTGATTCACTCCAAAACTGCCCCCAGATCCCACTTAAAGGCTAAACCAATAACCCCAGAGTTATGATAGTCTTTTCTGCTGCACTAGTCCAGGCAGGAGAATTCAAAAGATAACAGCCCAGTTATAAGAGGCAAGAGAACAACAGTTACATCACCTAAAACAGAACAAAATACTTAACATTCTTTATATGCAAATCAATCATAAGGTAAAGATAAAGGTTCCCCTCACACGTACACGCTAATCGTTCTGGACTAGCGGTACTCACCTCCATTTCTAAGCCGAAGAGCCAGCGCTGTCTGATGACAATTCTGTGTTCATGTGACCAGCATGACTAAATGGCGAAGGCACACAGAATGCTGTTACCTTCCCACTAAGGTAGTCCCTAGTTTTCTACTTGCTTTTTTAGATGCTTTTTAACTGCTAGGTTGGCAGAAGCTGGGGAAAGTAACCGGAGTTTACTCCATTATGCAGCACTAGGGATTCGAACTGCCGAACTGCCGACCTTTCTGATCAACAAGCTCAGTGTCTTAGCCACTAAGCCATCGCGTCTCCGTTAAATCAATCATACTTTGGTCTAAACTCAAAAGAAAATACCACCATTAAAACATCCCGAACAGAAGTGTTTTCTTCTGTATATGACTCACTTCGAAAACAGCTGTATTCATTATATAGTTAAGAAAAAATTGAAGAGAAAGGTATTCAAATATATCTCCAAAAAAGGAATCTTCCCAGCTTACAAAAGAAGTTAACAAAAGAAGTATTAAATGAGGAAATATCGAAACTGGAGATACAAAGAGCAATCCAAAAGCAAAAAAATAATAAGACCCCAGGCCCAGATGAAATCCCCACTGAATTTTACAAAATATTTCAAGAACAATTATTATTAGAAACATTTAATGAAGTACTGGAAAAAGCCAAGATACCAGAATCCTGGAGGGAATCTTTAATAACTCTCATCCCCAAAAAGAATAGTGAACAACAGAAGATCCAGAATTACCAGCCGATGTTGCTAAATGCTGACTATAAAATATTTATGGCAATAATAGCAGATAGAATTAAAAATATATTGAATGAAATTATACATTCGGACCAAAATGGATTCCTACACAATAGATATATAAAAAATAATATAAGAATTATCATCAATGTTTTAAAATATTATGAAGCTCACCCTGAAAACAGGTAGCTGTGATATTTTTGGATGCACAAAAAGCTTTTGACAACTTAAACTGGGACTTTATGATAAACCAATTAATAAGAATGAATTTTGGAGAAAAAATCATAGAAATGATTAGAGCCATATACACTATACAGAGGGCAAAAATAATAATTAATGGGGTACAAACAAAAAGTTTTGGGATAGCTAAAGGAGTAAGACAGTGTTGCCTGCTGTCTCCTCTGTTATTCATTCTGTCTGTGGAGACACTAATGTCTCAAATTAGAGATAATTTGGAAATA
>JANHFM010008390.1:314710-327214 GCA_032468115.1 Grayia smithii
GTGGGATGAAGGCAGAAGGTGGTCCTGCAAGTACCCTGGGCCGATGCCATGTAGGGTTTTATAGGTGAGTACCAGCATCTTGAAGCGAATCCGGAGAGCCACTGGTAGCCAGTGCAGCTCGCTATAGAAATAGCCTTCAACATACAACCACAATTGAGCTCAAAATCTCTGTTGTTAAATGAGACATTTGTGAAGTGAGTTTTGTCCCATTTTACGATGCTTCTTGCCTCAGTTATTAAGTGAATCACTGCAGTTGATAAGTTAGTAACTCGGTTGTTAAGTGAATCTGGCTTCCCCATTGATTTTGCTTGTCAGAAGGTCGCAAAAGGGGATCGCATGACTGGGGCACAGGAATGGTCATAACTATGAACCAGTTGTTCAGCATCTGAATTTTAATCACATGATCATGGGGAGGCTGCAAAGGTTGTAACAATGAAAGTAAGTCACTTTTTTCAGTGCTGTTGTAACTTTGAATGGTCACTAAATGAACTGTTGTTAGTCAAGGACTACCTGTACTACAGATCACACGGCTTGGTGCCATACCACCGTCTCTCTGCTCTCTTTAAAATGAGAGAAGTAATGATTTTGTTTTTGTTATATTTGTGCAATAACATAGAGGGGACTCAGGATGACCAGGCTTGTGACTCAAGCTGGTCTAGATTTTTGTGTTTTGTGCATTGTCAGGTGGAGGAAGCAGTTGTCAGCTGTGCCATGGAACTCAAAATGACCTCATCACAAACCATTGTTGTCATTGGGACATTCTCAGGCCTCTTTGTAGGGACACTGGGGTAGACGTGCCATGTTGAAATACCTTAAAAAGCAGTCTCAGTGATTTGGATGGTTAGAAGTTTGGCTTAAATTCAGTAAGAACTATAATTGAGAAAAGTTGTGCATAGAGCATGAAGTATTCACTGACATTATTGCAATACTTCTTATGTCACTCGGACATCATTTTTACTGAGATTTGTTTTTTATATATTCCAAAATTAGTGATGATAATAACATAAGTCTAAGTTTCATTTGACTTAATTTGCGCCTTAATTTTAAAAGAATCTTTAAAATTATGCATGTTAAAGCTAAAACAAGTCAATCGTTCCCTTGATTCGTGTCTTTTCTTAATTTTCTTCCTAAATAAAAGCTCTGAGTTCTGTAAGAGTTTTTATTCTGCCCACGTGATCAAGAGACATATTCAAATGTTTCTTTGAGAAATGTTTGGATGGACCTCTTATAGCAGAGCACATGGAATAATAAGTTAATCTGCAAATTAAGTTGTGTATCGAATCCAATTCCAGGAGTCACTCAACAGTAGATCGCAATGGCAATAGAAATAGCTTCATAAGCTTCTGTTAGACAGAAAAGGAACTAATTCCTTGTATAAAGGATTTTCTGTAGCCATTACATGATGCAGATAGAGTATGCATACGAACTGGAGCACTGTTCTTTTAGTGATAAGCTTCTAAACCCCAAAAACTCTAAGACGGATAGGATGTTGAAAATTTGTTTATTATGTGGACTCTTTGTAAGATACTAAAACAAAGAGGAGCTGAGATACTAGCCAACCAATGTATAATTTAAAAGATGGCAATTTATTTATTTGTTTCATAGTGTGAAAATTTGTTTTGTAGTATGTAATTTATTTATTTGCTGCTAAATTCAAGGCTTTTAGTATACATTTTTGCTTTACAGAAAAGGCAGATGTTCTTCTACTTCGTGCTGGTTTGCCATCCCATTTTCACCTTCAGCTGTCGGAAATAGAGTTCCATGAAATTATTGGCTCAGGTAAAGGCAAGTGGAAAATATGTTCATTTTAGCCTATGCACACATATACTTATCAGTATCTTCTTAATTTGTTGCAGGTTCATTTGGAAAGGTGTACAAAGGAAGGTGCAGAAATAAAATAGTTGCAATCAAACGGTAACATTAATAGTTTCTTCTATTCAGTTATTTTATTAATGAATTATGATTTCTTAATTTTAAATTTACATTGTTTTAAAGTCTTAATTCTATTGCATTTATTTTTAAGATTTTTAGGTTTTTATTGCTGTCTTGTTTTTAGAATTGTGAGCCGCACCGTGTCCTTCGGGAGAAGGGCGGCATATAAATGCAATAAAATAAATAAATAAATAAATAAATAAATAAATAAATAAATAAATAAATAAATAAATTTTGAAGTTGCACCCTTAAAGCTATTATATATATATACAGTACATAAAAACATATACTCTTTTTTTCTTTATCAGTTACCGAGCCAATACCTATTGCTCTAAATCAGATGTCGATATGTTTTGCCGTGAAGTTTCCATTCTGTGCCGACTCAATCATCCTTGTGTTATCCAATTTGTTGGTGCTTGCTTGGATGATCCAAGTCAGTTTGCCATAGTCACTCAGTATATATCTGGAGGATCTCTTTTTTCACTGTTGCATGAGCAAAAAAGGTAAATTGACCTACATCAAGTAAGTAGCTACTTGCAACCATATTAATTAAGGCAGAGTGGATTGGCCAGAGGTCAGCACTCAAGGAGAGCTTCTTCCATGGGTTCCATGAACTTGCCCAAAGCCCACAATGACCCTATCTATAATTAGTTATCTATGATCAAAGTACATTGAGGTCCTTAGTGATCCAGTGGAAAAGGAAAGAAGAAGAAAAGGGATGAGGCAATGGAGAAACGACTGCAGAAGGAGGGGAAAAGTGGTAAGTTACACTGATATGAAAAAACTGAGAGAAAAGTAAAATGTACAATGCAAAAATATAGGCAGTACTAGCAGCTTGGAAAGTAGAGTAAGTCAAGAGCATGAGGAGGTTGCATATTACAACAGAGAGCTATAAAACAGACTGGGTGACGTTCCTTAGAAGCAGTGACACAAGCAGGGTTCAGGAAGCAAAAATGTCTGCTTCAAACCTGAGCTATGATTTCAAGTTGCATCTAAATGACTACCATAACCTAAGAATTCCTAGTGATCATATCTTTCTGATTCCAAGAATAATTATAAAGATGAAGTATATACTCTTCCAAGACAAGTCAAGGTGCACAAAAGCAGTTGTCTGTTACTAAAGATCCAGTGAACAGATTTAATAAACCATAGTGATCATTCACCTGATGTAGGAATTTTCTTTTTCTTTTAGTCACAGATTATTTCATGCACCTTTCCATGGGGAGGCTATGACAATTAGCTTTGGAAAAAATATTGAATTTTTCCTCAACTATATTAACCTAAATTTCTCGATGGAGATAATCAGTTGGAAAAATAGTCCATGACTAAATTTCATTCTGGCAGGTGTTGATTCAGGAGACTTCTTGGCATAAGTCAACTCACTTTCTATAGACATGATTATAAGTATGAGATACTGATACAAGCATCCTTTCCTTATCATAACAAAATTAATATGATGTCAGAATAACAGAGTTGGAAGAGACCATGGAGCTCTTCTACTCTGATCTCCTGCTCAAGCAGGAAACCCTATACCATTTCAGAGAAGTGTTGTCCAATCTCTTCTTAAAACCTGCAGCCTTGGAGCACCCACAACTTCTGGAGGAAAGTTGTTCCAAGTTGTTCATTAATTGTTCTTCAGAAAATTTCTCCTTAATCATGATGTCCATCTTGACCTCATGATACAAGCTCCATTTTCTTTTATTTGTGTTGCAATATTGCATGAAAGTGTTTTGTCCCTTGCTCTCCTATGGATTGCTATGCATGTTGAAATTTCACTTTAATGCCATTACCATCATTATTATCCATAGGCCACATTCTCCATTTGAATGCCTGGTTGAGTTGTTTTACTCATTATGTTTGAAGGCTTCATAGTGGAGATTTTTTAAAAAATCCAAAAAAAGAAAACCCTAAATAAACAAATAAATAAGCAAACATCTCCTTTCCTGATCTGATCAGTTTCTCCATTCCAGGGTTTAAATATAATTGGTTACAAATACACGAACAGTATTTTGAAAATACGACTGAAAGTAGTCAGCAAAAGTTATTTATGATTGTTATGTAGGAAACAGTAGCTGCAGCATAAAGAATCTTAAGCAAATATGTTTCTACATTTGCCCATCTATTCTCTCCATATTGATTAATAGATACGTTTGCCGTCTGATTTTGCTCTCTGTCTTGGAAACATTACAATTTGCAATACACTGATAAATACAGGAAAGAATTATGCATAACGATTGGGTTTAGGCTTCCTCCATGAAAATAACAAATCTATTCCTTTTACGCCTGCCTCAGGGGAGCTTCCATTTACCATGAGATTAGTAAGGCACGAGCATAAATTCCAGGAACAACATGAATTGTAACAAGTAGCAAGGTGGGCAAATAATGAGATCATGATATCATTTCACAAATGATGCTACTTACATCCTTGCATCAGCCGTTGTGCCTTGACTGGCACAAATTACATAATTGCATCCTTTTAACAATACACCTGTCATCATTTTGACACCCTAGTAGTAATGAATGTTCACGCTCATCATGAGAGATGTTCTATCTTGTCTTTTCCACCATGTTTTTCTAAAGATTATTGGACTATCAAATTTATCATTGAAAGATATTAGAAGAGGAGATAGAATAGTAGGTAAATGAATAACTTATCTAAGTTCTAATTAAGAATAAACCTATTGCAAATTAGAGATAATTTCTCATTTTAAATTGCTTGGAGAGACAAATTGATTTGCTTATGACAAATACTAGTTATCAATTTAGTTACTAATCAGGAGGTCTGACAAATTCATTTCACCTGTCTCTAATTTGATGAAGGCAAGTCTTTTTTTTTTATTGCAGAAACCTCGACTTGCAGTCCAAATTAATCATTGCAGTAGATGTTGCTAAAGGTATGGAGTATCTTCACAATCTTACCCAGCCAATTATACATCGTGACTTAAACAGGTACATTGCTGTTGATGATGCTGAAATCATTAACCATAATTCTGAAATATATATATGTAGGATGGCAATATCTTCAACAGTCAAATGCTGAAGCTTTCATCTGAAGATTGAAGGACTTTCATAACTGAATTTATAATGCTTTCAAAACTGACCAATGTTGTGCTCAGAAAAAGGATAATTTGATAAGAGTGGCCTGAACAGATTTAAGGAGTACTTGAATATGCACATTCAGGTGAAGATAAAAAATGTCTAGCGCCAGGGGAATCAGGAGATTCAGGCAGTTCAAATGAGTATAAAGATTTACTGCAAGCTTAAGCTCTCTACAAAAATCTTAACTACTAACAGTCAAGGAAAATGAGCAGGAATAAGAAGGCATTCAAGGTGGCTGGACTTAGATCACTTGCGAGTGTGCAGGGACTCGTGACTAATGACATGTTTGACACCCCCCCTCCCCTCAGGCTCAGCCTGGTCATCTCCTACAAAAAAAATGGGGAATACCAAACCTCCATATTCCAATTTTTCTTAAAAATGAAATAACGATCATAGCTCTAGCATTTTTTTGGCGAATATGTCAGTTCTAAGAATTCCAAAACAAAGAACTGAAAATTCTGTAATCCATAGTCCTATAGTCCCATAGATAACATCAATAGGATTGATTAGTTCCATTCCCTCTGATATTAAACTTTGGCTTAGCATCCTTAGAAAAAATCCAACATGACATGCTCATTTTCCGCCATTTTCCGCCACACAATATGATTATTTGCATCAAAGATTGAAAGAAGTGTAGTGACTGGAGTAGCACTGAGGCAACCACCAAACTGGTCTTATTGTATTTTTCTCTCATTCCGCACAAGAGAAACTCTTTAGAAATGGAAAAAAGAGTAAAAATATACTTAGGTATCTTTCCTTAGCTCTGCCCTGTTGGTCTTCAGGGCATTTGGTCAGAGTAACAGTTATGCCTAATTGTATTTTGTTTCATAGTCATGATTCTTTTACCAAAAAGTATAGGAGAAACAAGCATGTGTTATAAATAGTCTGTTGCCAACTCACTACATGTCTCTGAGTGCAGGTAACTAGGAACAGAAGGCAAGTAGAGCAATAGAAAGCCAATAACTTGTAGGAAGAATGTATAAAGGTTAGAGGGGAAAAAATTAAATCTGTTTATCTCCTATTGAGATGTAACTCACTCAGCATCGGGAGATAATTGATCCTTTTAAACTTCTTGAAGCAGACCAAGCCTGTCCCTTAGCCTTTGATGGAGAAGTCTTATGCTTGTTGTTTAATAGTTTTAAAAATACTTTTGATGTCTCTTATCCTTTCTTGATGGCAGGCTCTGCCAATTATATCAGGAGAGATGAAGTAGCCCACTGACTTGGAAGTAATCTTCCCTAGCTCATTTCTTAAAACCGCCTGCAACTTTTGAGTTTCATTGTAATAATTAATTCCTAATTTGAAAGACATCAACTGTCTCTCATGCTTGAGATAATTTTGGAAGTAATTAATTCATCCATCCTGATTTATTAACTCAGTGGGAGCGCAGGTGATTATTATTAGAGCAGCCTACCAACCTGCTTTGTATTGCAGACATTTATTGAATCTGATATGTAAGGGAACCAAAATGTACTCTTTGCAAAGAAACAAAAGTTTTGATTTTATGTTTTACTCATACTGTTTTTAATTTTTTTTAAATAACATTTTTCACTTTCAAAAAGTACGTTTTTCCAAAATTGAAATAATTTCCCCCCTTCAGGCCACCTCATCTTGAAATAACTAAGATCAAACAAACATAATTAAAAGAATAAAATGCTCTTTATAATCAAAGAATTACTCATACTTGCAGAAGAAAGTTGATAAAACTAGAAGTTCCCAGCAGTATCTGAGAAAATACAGGTAGTCCTCGACTTACAACAGTTTGCTTAGTGACTCGGCATTGAAAAAAAGTGACTTATGACCATTTTTCACACTTATGACCATTTCAGCATCCCCAGAGTCATGTGATTTACATTTGGATGCTTGACAACTAACTCACATTTATGACAGTTGCAGAGTCCCAGGGAATCATGTGATCACCTTCTGACAAGCAAAGTCAATGGGGAAATCAGATTCACTTAACAACCATGATAATAATTTAACAATTGCAGTGATTCACTTAACAAATGTAGCAAGAAAAGTCGTAAAATGCAGCAAAACTCCCTTAATAAATTTCTTACTTAGCAACATAAACCAGTTGTGGTCATAAGTTGAGGACTACCTGTACTTTTCTGGATGGGATGAGATGGGAGAAATTGGAGGTGAACAATTCATTCAGGAAGACATCTAAAACTTCAGGCTAGACTTTTCTGAACAAAGAACAAAGACATTCACTTATATAGCTACTCCTTAGAACACTCTTAGGTCTGCCATTGTGTATAAACTAAATAGATCAGTTGTGGCCTGCATTTTGTATTATATACACAAATGTATATACATTTTGTCAGCCATGTACAGGATTATTAGAACTACCTCCTTTGCTGTGACATTGGAATAATTATTTTGTGTACATTTTTGTCTCATGTCTGGAGATGAACTCAGCAGAAGCTCCATAGGCAAGTGCACGGTATTTTAAATTATGGCTGTATACATCTACTATTGATATTTGATATTAAACTCAAACTTATATCTGCTTGCATGTGGCTATGAGAAAGAATATTGCTTCGAACAAATTCACTGGTTGAGATAAACAATAAACAAAATGGTATTATAGGACCTTTTTTTCCCTTTCAACAGCCTGTCATTTTTGACTATTAATCTGTAGCAAGCTCAAAGCTTTGCAATACGTTTAGCTTCATGGAAAGATTCCAGGGTTAGTAGCTCCTTTGTCAAGGAATGAAATGGGATTTATCTGTTGAAGCTTTGTGCAGAAACAGAAATGTCTTGCATTTCTAGGCTGGGTAGTAGTGGCAGTGGCTGACAATAGCTGTTCAGGTTCCTATATCCACAGAGTATTAAGAATGGTATAGTGTATTTCATTACATGTTAAGATCAATATGAGACTTCCATTCTGTTTTTAGCTTAAATCTGTTGTATGTATGCCAGCACTTCTCACAAGATAGGAGAACAAAAATGGAAAGCCAGCTCCCTAGGGATATGATAAAAATAATCATCATGTCTGTATAGTTGCATAGAAGACTGAATGCTGTCGTGCTCATGGACCCAACTGCAGGATTATTAACTTTTTTACTTACATGTGTTTAATGATTCCAAAATTTAGAACAAATTGCAAAATGAAGGTTTTCTTGGCACACAATTGCCTTCTTTTGCTATTATGCCTGAATATAACTTCTTAATACTATTTATTTGTTTCATTTAAGATATGATGAGAACATGACAAAGAGAAATAAACATATGCACACAATCCATGTAATTATATACATCTACGTCGCCCACATCTGTAGCATCCCTTAAGCTACACGTGCTCTCTGGGTGGTGCAAATTGGATGTCAGCAATTAAATGCAGCCATACTGGCCTCCTGGGCCTCATGGCCATGACAAACAGAAGAGTGTCTATAATTAATACTGGTAAAAAATATGCAGAGATGTGTCCTAGCCTCACTTAATATGTCTCTATCTTCTCTGCATTAAATCAAGTGGTCCATCACAAGCTCCTATTGATGTTCATATAAGCACTCAGATAAAGCTATTAAATGCGAGCTATCCCATAATATATGCAAATAGAAGCTTCCTGCAGTAATAGAGTAAGTTTCAATATATTGCAGGCATAGTAGTGAGCACAATAATCATGGTTCTCCTACTCGCGTTAGTGTGCTATACAGTATTATTGGGTCATATATTGATTCCTACTAGCTTATTCAGATCTACCAAGAGAGCAACTTAAATCTAGGTTTGCTGGTTTCTTTGTTTATTTAAGAAAATTTATATAGCTGCCAATTTTCATATGAAATCTGGGAGGCTAACAAATGTTTATTAAAAACAATTTAATAAAACTTTTACAAATCAAGCCAAAAACCAGAATAAAGTATTCAAGATACCATATAGCATCCCCAGCTACACAAATGTTCCTGTTTGGGGCTTATTTAATATCTGGATCCAGGACCTGGAAGAAAAATCAAGTCTTCACAGTCTTCTGGAAGGCCAGGAGGTTGAGGATCTCAGGGTGGAGGCTGTTCCACAGGAGCAGCATGGCACCATGCAGAGAAGACATGACTCTATATTCCTCAAGATAACTTTGTTTAATAGATACCTGTGTGTCAAAACTAATGGGACAGGCAGAGATCTTTGGAGAGAGGTGGTTACTTCAAGTAACCTGGGCTGCAGGGCTTTGAAGACAATAACCAAAATATTGAATGTATCCAGAAGCATATTGGAACCAAATGACATTTGTGCAACAGCAGGGTAATTCAAATAAACTGGACAAATTTAAAACTATAGATGTTACTCAGAGATGGGTTTCAGCAGGTTCTGATCAGTTCTGGAGAACCGGTAGTGGAAATTTTGAGTACTTCAGAAAACCAGTAGTAAAAATTCTGACTGGCCCCACCCCCATCTATTCTCTGTCTCCCAAGTCCCAGCTAATCGGGAGGAAATGGGGATTTTGCAGTAACCTTCCCCTGGATTTGGGAGGGAATGGAGATTTTATAGTATCCTTCCCCTGGAGTGGGGTGGGAATGGAGATTTTACAGTATCCTTCCCCTCCCATGCCCACCAAGCCACACCCACCAAGCCATGCCACACCCACCAAGCCACACTCACAGAACCGGTAGTAAAAAAATTTGATACCCACCATTGATGTTACTGCATTCTGAGTTGGTTAAAGCTTTCAAGTATTTTTGAGGACATCCCCATGTACAGCACAATGAAGTAATCCAATTGGAGAGTGACCAAGATCATGGTCTCCCAGTCTAGGAGCAAAAGCCCCAGTAGCCACAACTGACACCTGCTTTTGAAGACTCCAGAACTGTACAGCACCTCTTTCTGGAGGAGTATTCTCCATTGAGAGTTAAAGATTAAACATGTAGGTTAGCAGTCCACAGCCTATCTGGCTCTGGAGACCAGCAGTGGTAGTGGGGAGGGATGGTTTTGCTCACACTGCTTCACAAATGCAGTTTTGCGTGCTTGTGCATTTGCCCGCCGCTTGCCCGGCCTGGTACTAGGCCACAGCCCTGGACCCCTGATCGAGGGTACTCAAAACCCCAAAGACACTCAATCTTACAGATTTTTTATCCCCATCCAGATCTTCATAATCTGCAAGAACTGAGTAAACACCTAGACAGCATCACCTGTCCAGCCAAGGGTGGATTGATACCATTGAATATCATCAGCATACTGATATTTCACTCTGTGCTGATAGATCACCTCACCCATTGGTTTCATGTTAAATGTTCTTATATATTCTAAAATATTTATGTTAAATAGGACTGATGTAGAGTCAAACCCACACGCACCCTACATAGAAGAAACCTAGAACTAGACCTCCCCTCATACAGCATTAATTAAAACTAATCTCAGAGAAAGGAGGAATGCCATCACAAAACAGTGCAGTCCACAGTTATCTGGTGTGTGTGTGTGTGTGTGTGTGTGTGTGTGTGTGTGTGTGTGTGTTTGAGTGTAAATATTTACATATATAAATGCAGAAATTGTGTGTGTGTGTTTGAGTGTAAATATTTGCATATATAAATGCAGAAATTGTGTGTGTGTTCTCATCTATAGGAATACTCTTCTTTTAGAGAAATGCTTAATAAATATGGGTATAATATTTAGAGGAATACTAATCGCAGTATTCTGAAACATACCAGCCTGGACTTCAAATATAAATAATGGCTGGTGCAGTAGAGGAGGATAATGTCAGGAGACCCAAATCTGCATTCCCAAGAACAGCCTTTTGTAACTAATTATAGTTCATTAATCAAATAAAGTGGAAAACCTGTCATTAAGCTTTTGAATAACCATTTCTCAACAATTCATAACTAGACTTCCTGCACCTGACAGGCAGTGAAAATAGGAACTGTGTTAAGTATTTATTGTAGTATAAAAAATGCAGTGGATGCTACCTGCAAAGTCCTTACAAGACTTAAAAGAATGTACCATTGCTTTTCAACTTGCCTGCAAGATCCTCAGATTTAAGAAACAGTAATGAATCAGATAATAATGACAGCGATGATTACTTTCTTACTTTAATACTGACTCTTTTAAACTGAAATGTTCATGTGGTTTTTTTTTTTTAAAAAGTGTTGTCTTTATTACATCTCCAGCAAAGTGCTACTTTAGACAGCTCTTGTCTTTACAAATATAGTAGAATCCAATACATTATAATATCATTTTCGTTCTATAAGTCATTGCTCTTAATTCATATTCTTACTACAGACATTAAGACACTCTCTCATTGTCTGGTCAACATAGAAACCTCTAATTCTTTAATCAAATCATCTCTTAACATCTGCATATCAAATTGATTTATTTATCTATATAGCACTAAAACTCTCATTGTCGTGAGGGTAATAATTTTTGAACAAAGGTACTTCAAATGGGCTAACTTACAGGATGTGTCCAAAATCTGGAATCCATGATTCCCAAAGGAATGTAGTTTGGAGAAGTTGTAGCTACTTCAGTGCTATTGGCTGCTGCTTCACTGCTGGGCAGCTCTTGCTATGATGTTCAATGTTCCACAACAGTTTCCCAGCCAGTCTTGTAGTCCCTTGCTTCCTCTCCCACATAGTTGCAAGGAATTGACTCATCATGTGGCTCTTAAAGAAGTAATAACTTGTAAGGTACATAAAGACCTGTATATTTTTATTGCTTTAAATGCACCTTCTAAGTACATAGACATTCACAGGTTACATCCCATCTGTGATCAGTAATTCAAGGCATATACATAGTATTCTATCCTTCTATATTTCTTCACAACAACCCATGAGTCCCATCACTCCTGTGACAGCTTTCAATACATACTTTTCTTTCCTCTTGGAGATGATGACTGACATTAGCTCCAAATGACAACAAACTAACAGCGGTGTTACTATACATATCCAATAATGCACTGCAAGAATGAGTTTAATAACCTTTAAAGGAGAGGGCATCTTTTCCAACAATATGTAGTTGATGTGGCTGCTAAGACTGAATGCAAGAGACTGAATTTCAACTCAATGACTCAAGCAACCTTTAGATCAACAATATGCAAAGGCCTAATTGATGCATTGAATGATGATGATTTTAGAACTATCAGATAGTGCATCATCCTGTCTTTAACATTTGTTGGTGAACCAAGATATATGATGAAACATTGTCCAGATGCCATGATGTTTAAAAGGAAATAGGGCAACACTTCATTTTTCATTATGATGGCATGCAATACAAATCCATGGTCAAAAATGTGACAGCATCTTTTTTTTAATCATCAGGCAAATGATCAGCCAGATTTAATCACAAGAGCATTCAACTTGAAGATGAATGTTCACAAAGTACCTTACTGGAAAACATGGTCTCTTTGGTAGGTGTATTGCTTACGTGCTAAGTATGGAATACCAAAAGCATGGGCAATGTGATGGAATGGGTCTTTGGTGGCGCAGATTGCTAATGCACTGGCTAAGTGTCTCCACTTAAGTCCAGCTGCTTGCAATTAGTGCTGGT
>JANHFM010008392.1:0-15497 GCA_032468115.1 Grayia smithii
TACACAATATCTCTGACTTTTTTCCTTACAAATCTAACATGGACCTCTCTTGGAAATCCATGCTGTCTTGCATAGTTAGTATTTGTTCTATAAATTTGATCTAATTCTGTGACTATTTCTCTTTTTTCTCTTTGTAAAATATCAGCTATTATCTCCATCATTATATCACTTAAGTCTTCATCTTTGTGTTCTTCAATATTTTGAAATCTTAAGTAAGAGGCAGCACTTTCTAATTCCAAATTCAATAATTTCTCTTCAATCCCTAAATTCACATCAGTAAGTTTCTGTTCCATTTTTTCTACCCTTCCCTCTGTTAATTCCATTTTTTTCCCAAGGTACTTAATTTCTCCTCATTTTTTTGAATTGTCTCTTGCATCATTCCCACCTTCCCATCTAATTTCTGTAATTCTGCCTTCATTTCCCCTAATTCTGCTTTTAATTCTCCCATGTTTGCTCCAATTTCTTTCATTTCTGCTTTAAGTTCCCCATGATTTTTAAGCATCAATTCTTGCATTTGCACCATTGTTTCTTGAATTGAGCTTAACATGGTTTGCATCGTTTGGGGGTTGGGTGTCACTGGGGCTTTCTCTGCTCCAAACATCCCCTCTATTGATTTTTGTCCTGGTGAGGGAGCTACTAATGTTGCAGTTTGAATTGTCTTTTTTGTTGTTTTAGTACCGGTTGTAGACATGATAGACATTTCTACTAAGATCTCTCTTTGTTGATTTAGAATTCTTTCAATCTTATGCCAATTTACCATATAGTATTTTATCTATAAATCATTTTATAACAATTAATTCAATCTTATTCAATCTAATACCTCTAATTATTCTTATTTAATTCACAGAAAAAGTTAATAAATTCTTACAAAATAATTCATCAGCGTTAGGTAATTCAATAGTTGTTATATTTACATTTAACTTTCAATTGGATTTTATAATAAAAAAAACCTATTAATTGACCTATATTAATTATATTATTTATTTAATTATGTTAAATAACTTCTTATTTTTACAGAGATACCAATATGTATAAATAAATGTTTCTAAATATCCTTAAATATCCTTAAGTACTATTCTTAATAATAATATTTAACTTTAAAGTCCAAAATGGGAATTTTCTCTTAATATAGTCCCAAAGAGGCCAGAGTTAAAGACTCTTCAAGATTTCATACCTTGATGTCCAAATGTCCTTTTAAATGAAATTTGTAGTAATCAGGTTTTTTAGTTTATCACCGTGTATCTTTATATCTTCTCTCTTCTTATCTTCTTTTCCACTCTATAGTGAAAGCACCCCATTCAATCTTTATTAATCAGTTATGTTGTGTTATTAGTCATTTTGTTCTATCACATACTCTCCTTCTCTCCGATTTAGCAGTTCTGCTCTGTTACCCCCCGGAGGATCAAGCCGTTCCAGAAAAGACAGCCAAAAATGTCTCGTATGCTCCTCACTTCCTGTTTCCCTTCAGTCTGATCCGTGAATCTCTTAGTCACTCTTCTTGTCATTCTTTTCGCTCCAATGCTTAGTTTTCTTGCCGCTTTTCAATTTTTGGAGTAAACTCATCCTGGATTGTTCCCCGGGCACTTCTCTGAAATCCCTTTCAGTCGCGGACTCTCCTCATGATCCTTCCGTGCTGTTTCACTCTCTGTTACTTCCTACTGTTTGCCAATATGGCACTCTGCATCCGTGGGACTGCAAATAGCAGTCTTCTTTGCCGGTGGAATTTGGAGCTTCTTCCTCACTCCCTGGGGAATTGCACACTTCCCCGGTTGCTCTGACAACTCCTCTCCAGATTGCTAACCTCTTCAGGGTTACACAATCCCTCTGGATCTCGCTCTTTGCAAAAGACCCAGTTTTGAAGGGAGAGCCCTCTTCTAAACCGCTTCGATGCTTCGTCACCACCCCGGAAGTCCTCATATTTAACATTTTTTAATGTAGAAACCTGAAAACTACTTTGCTACTAAATAGCAATATTATTCCTCACTAGCAGTTACTAAGATTCAAATATCCCAAAGGTGCTTTTTCAAAAGGCAAATGAGCTTATTTTATTTTTCTTGAAAGTGTTTTACTTCAATTCAGAACTGAAGAAGCTTCCTTCCTGGAAGGAAAACATCTTCAAGAAAAAACAAAGAAAGTCCATTGCCTTTTGAAAAAAAAGACCTTAGGGACAACCAATGCTTGCATGACTAAGAATCTCCTTAGACATTAAGATTTGAAGGGAATTATAATGAAAAAAATAAGAAGAAATCTTGTGAAAATAGGAATAGTATTACTCCAAGGGAATAGCAAATTTGTCAATGAATCACAGGAAGGAAATTTCAAGTTTAATTTGTTCTTTTTTTCCCAAAAGTAACAGCTGGAATGCTCCATCTTGTCCTAAAATTGTCTATCTCAGTGAATTATATCTTGCCTATCCTTTATGGCACAAAACTGAATTCACAATTTCTGAAATGCTCAATCAAAGCAAAGTGATTTCTCAAATCCACCCCATTCTTGAGTTTCTGTTCAAGATTCTCATCTGACTGTTTTTCATCTGAAAATAGAAAATGTATTTCATAAAAATTATATTCTCCCCCCCCCCAGTTGAAATTGTGTGGAGTGATGTAAAATTAAACAGCTTACTTTTCATTCAGCCAAGGACAAATTGAAAGAAACAAATTGAAATTTTCACATCCCCTTCAGAGAGTCCTGATAATTTTCCTATTTCTTTCCTGTTTTTTTCTCCTTCTATTAGCTCCACCATTTTTCGCAACAAGTCTCCTTTAACAACAGTGCTGGAGAAGAGGTTTCCTTTGGCCCCAATGGGGAATTAGAAACTGGATTTGATATTTTAAATTGGGTCACATTTCCAAACAAGTCCTTTCTGAAAGTCCAAATTGGTAAGATCGACCCTCTGGCTCCCACAGAAAAGCTCCTCACCATTTCTGCCAAGGAAGCTGTTTGGCCTCTCATGTTTAATCAGGTATGTCTCATTTCCCCCTTTTCATGGTCTAATAATTTTGCCCTGTTAAACTATCTATTGTACAGTTCTCCTTTTTTTAATCAAGCCTGTTCAAAGATCATAATATAGATATTTGATTTCATCTGAATCACAACAAAATGGGACCTCAAGGAGGGCATACACAGAGGGATCCAGATTTAAATATTTCCCCACATCAGCTCCTGGTACATTGCCCCAAACTGAACCTTAGAATGCTATTATTGGGAATGATTAATTGATTAATGTAATAAGTATGAAATAGGATGCAGTTAAAGATACAGTTGAGAAGGAAGAGATCTGGAAAATGCATCTTCTGTTTGGATTAACAGATAACAGATAACAGATTTACAGAGTTGGAAGGCACCTTATAGGTCATCTAGTCCAACTCCCTCCCCCCACTCAAGCAAGAGACCCTACATCATTTCTGACAAATGAAAGTCCTATCTCTTCCTGAAAGTCTCAAGTGATGAAGCTCTCACAACTTCTGAAGGCAAGCTGTTTCATTGGTTGATTGTTCTCATTGTCAGAAAGTTCCTTCTTATTTCTAGGTTGAATCTTATTTCTGGGTTAAATATGTAGAGTTTGTGTGTGTTCATTTGATGAAAAGGATAATCCCCCAAATGAATTATGTATAAATTCTGGTTTTATTTATGAACAGACATTGCCTCCTTCCATCTGTAACAAGGAATGTCCTCTTGGCCCTAGCAAGATAAAAGTGGAAGGGAAATCATCTTGCTGCTATGACTGTAAACTATGTCCAGAAGGGAAGATAGCCGACCAAAGGGGTAAGCAAAGGGGTACAGATAGCCCTCAAGTTATGACTACAGTTGATCTCAAAACTTCTGTTCCTACATGAAATATTTGTGTAGTGAGTTTTGCTCTGTTTTAAAGCTGTTAGGTGAATCACTGCAGTTGTTAAGTTAGTAACCAGTTGTTAAATGAATCTAGATTCACTTGGCTTGTGAGGAGGTCTCACAAAGTGATCATATGACCCCAGGACTCTGCAAATATAAAAAACAAGTCAGTTCTGAATTTTGACACGTGATTATGGGGATGTTGCAATGGTCATAAGTGGGGAAAACCTTTCTTCCTTATTTTTGGAAGTACAGATAATTTTGCATTTGTAGTTATTTTCAAAGTTTTCTATTTGTTTTTATCTTCTGTTCTACCCAGATTATTCATTAATTGATTGATTGACTTCTGGAATGTATCTGGTTGCCTATCTCATATGATAAACCTATGTGGCTTACTACAATATTTAGAAACACAATAATTTAAAAAAACTAATCTTGCCACTAGGTACCAGAAAAATCAAACTCCTTAGTCAACTTCCATTCTAGTCTAATATTTTAAGAGTACAATAAGGTTTTCCAAACCTGCTATGAGGATAAACGGGTAGGGATAATTCAGATGGAAAAGTATTGGAAAAGGCTGGATACAACAGACCAGATACAACTGTGAACTCTCAGGTGACAACATTTAACACAAAAAATCTGGAGCATGCCCATCTATCAGACTTATTGAGAAAGGCAGATCCCATTGAAGAAAGGTCATCTCACCTCATCTCACCCAGTGACATCCAGGGATTTAGTGGTGATAATCAGAACATTGAATTTCATAGAGTAAACAACTAGGAATCACTATAGCTAATGCAGAGTAATAGAACTGGGTGAGTTAAGTGCATGTGCACTGTATTGCAAACCATTTATGCTTTTGAAATGGTCTTCAAGGACAGCACCATATAAAGGGCATTGCAGTAATAAAATTGGGGTCCCATTAAGTCTACAGAAGGCTGTAAAATTGGAGCATACTGAAAATGAAATGATGACATAATGATTCTATGAATAGTTTCTTTTTCAGACTTGGATGACTGTTTTCCTTGTCCAGAGGATCAATATCCAAACAAGGATAAGGATAGTTGCCTCCCAAAACGTATAATTTACTTAACTTATCAAGAACCTAAGGGGATTTCTTTGGCTGTGATTGCAGTCTCCTTTTCCCTCATCTCAGCTGTGGTGCTCGGGATATTCATGAAGCATCAGGACATGCCTATTGTGAAAGCCAATAATAGGAACCTCACTTACAGCCTTCTTGTTGCTCTCCTGCTCTCTTTCCTTTGCAGTTTGCTCTTCATTGAGCAACCTGACCAAGTGAAATGTCTCTTGCGACAAACTGCTTTTGGCATCCTCTTCTCTGTAGCTCTTTCTTGTATATTGGGGAAAACGATCATAGTGGCCCTTGCTTTCATGGCCACCAAGCCTAGGTCAGAAATGAGAAAATGAGTGGGGAATAGGCTGGCTATCTCTATTGTCCTATCTTGCTCCCTGACACAATTCTGCATTTGTATGGTGTGGCTCTCAATTTCTCCTCCCTTCCCAGATTCTGACATGCACTCCATGGCTGAAGAAATTGTTCTACAATTGAAGGTTGTAATGAAGGTTCCACCACTATGTTTTATACAGTGCTTGGCTTTTGGGGATTCTTGACTGCTGTCAGTTTCACTGTGGCCTTTCTAGCCAGGAATTTGCCTGACACCTTTAATGAAGCCAAATTTATCACCTTCAGCATGTTGGTCTTTTGTAGTGTCTGGGTTTCATTTGTTCCCACATATTTGAATATCAAGGGAAAATTCTTGGTGGCTGTGGAGATCTTCTCCATTTTGGCTTCAGCAGTTGGATTACTGGGGTTCATATTTTCCCCCAAATGCTATATCATTGTTCTAATCTGAATAAGAAGGAGCAACTAATGAAAAAATGAAACTGGTTTAAGATCATACCCCTTGAATGTAATCTAATTGATTGCTTTTAGCGTATAGGGATATTATTATTATTTCTGGCCAAATTTCAGGTTCTGCCTTTTTCTGTCCCACATCAATAGGACATATACAACAATAATTCTGAGAAGTTCATTTCAGAACCTAGAATGTTCCCTTAATCTTTTTTTAATGTTGGATAATGATTCTGAGCCCTAATCAGAATAGCAGGCAATAGCTAATTAAGATATGCATCAATTAAAAAAATGAATTGATTTAAATCTTGCAGCCCAGGAGCTTCACTGTCAAAATAAGATATTCCTCAGTAAAAGAAAGGCAGGGCATAAGAAAGAGATTCAGAATCTTTCCCACAATTTCCATAGGAGTAAGTTGATCTTTAGAATAATTTTCAGAGATTTTCAAGGTTTTTTCACTCTAGAGAAACAGAAGAACTTATGCGAATATAATATCCGACTTATGCTACAAGAGAAGTCAGCCAATCAAGGTCTAGAAAACATACAGCTCCCAGCCTCAGGACATTTTTTGAAGTTTGTAGAGCCAAGCTTATACATGGTTCTCTCCTTAAAAAGAATGGTGTCAACAGCTTAGATGAGCCCTGCCCCCTTCTTGCCAGTAGCTGCACCTTGTGAGAAAATTTGCACCAACCTCAGATTAATTCTCTAGTGTGGGGTGGATATTTTTCCCCAAATGCTATATCATTGTTCTGAGACCTAATCTGAATAAGAAGGAGCAACTAATGAAAAAATGAAAGTGATTTTAACATCATATCCCTTGAATGTAATCTAATTGGTTGCCTTTAGCATATAAGGATATTATTATTTTTTGCCCAATTTCAGGTTCTGCCTTTTTCTGTCGATCACCACATCAATAGGACTTACAAAGGAATAATTCTGAGAAGTTCACTTCAGAACATTAAATATTCCCTTAATCTATTTTTAATGCGATATAATGATTCCCAGCCCTAATCAGAATAGTAGGCAACAGCTATTCAAGAACAAGATAAAATATGCATGGATACAAAAATGAATTGTTTAAATCCTGTAGCCCATGAGCTTCACAACATCTCTGTCAAAGTAAGATATTCCTCAGTAAAAGACAGGCAGGGCATAAGAAAGAGATTCAGAATATTTTTTCCCTCAATTTTGATAGGAGTAAGTTGATCTTTAGACTAGTTTTCAGAGGTTTTTAAGGTTTTTTCCCATTTACTTCACTAAAAAAGAAGGTCATTCCACAAATGCAAGGGATTCTTATTTTTCACCCTGCCAAATTTGGAAGCATGAGAGAAAGCAATAATATGGCTGTACATTTCATCATCTTCTCTGCTTTTCTAAAGAAACAGAAGAACTTAAGTGAAGATAATGTCAGACTCCATCTCTTAACAGCCATACAAGGTACAAGAGAAGTCAGACACTCAAAGTCTTGAACACATACAGCCCCCAGCCTCAGAACATTTAATTAATTAATTAATTAATTAATTAATTAAATAAATTTATTTTCTGCCCTTCTCCTGAAGGACTCAGGGCAGCTTACAACAATAAAAATGGTTAAAAAAGTTTAAATTAAAAACTAACAACAATAAATAAATAAGAAATAAAAATGACCAAAGTTAAAACCAATTAAAATCACATTAAAACAATTAAGAAAGGTCTGCTAGCTGAAACAACCAGGTCTTCAGGTCACGATGGAAGGAGCGGAGGTCAGGAGCTGTCCGGTGCACCATAGGTAGCTTGTTCCACAGGATCGGCGCACCCAGAGAGAAGGCTCTCCCCCTGGGGGCCACCAGCCGACATTGTCTGGCAGACGGCACCCTGAGGAGGCCGACTCTGTGGGAATGCACTGGGTGCTGGGAGGATGCCATTGGCAGCAGGTGGTCCCACAAATACCCCAGGCTCAAGCCATGAAGGGCTTTATAGGTGAGCACCAGCACCTTGAATTGCACATGGAGGGCAACCGGGAGCCAGTGCAGCTCATGCAGGAGAGGTGTAACATGGGAGTACTGAGGTACTCCCATAATAACCTACGCGGCCACATTCTGGACCAGTTGAAGCCTCTGGGTGCCCTTCAAGGGCAGCCCCTTGTGAAATTTGTGAAATTTGTAGAGCCAAGCTGACACATGGTACTTGCTCCTTAAAAGGAATGGTGTCAACAGCTTAAATGAGCCCTGCCCAGGTTGCCAGTAAATGCACCTTGTCAGAAAATTTGCACTAACCTCAGATTCATTCTGTAGTATGGGCGAACTATGTGCTTCTGGAACTTCAGTTTTTTAAATTCAATCCTTGGCCTATTCTAGTATATATTAATTCTGCTTTCAAGTAATCTTTCCCTGGAAGATCTTTCTAACCCATACCTGGTCCATAGTTACCATATTCTTTGCCCTGCTTAGCTTGAAGATTGACATCCAGCAACTTGAATTGCCAACAGTGAAATTAAACATAATCCATGTAGCTCCTGAAGTAGTTTTGCTATACAAATTAAAAACATGAGATTCTTTAGCAATTCTCTATTTCTGTATTCTTATTTCTTCTCCTCCTTCTATCCCTAATCCTGTATGAACAATGACATCTTATTAAGGACAAGCAGTTATTCACGTAGTTTTTAACTTGATATTTTATGTATAAATATTATGCGTACCCCACATCTTTCTCTCTCTGTCTGTCTCCTACTGACAAAGACACACACACACACACAGGCACACACACACAGGCACACACCTTTATTTCAAAGAAGATACAGCAATCCTTCAGTCCTATGCAAATAGGTACTTGGCAGGAAGGAACAGTCCCTATGACATCATATGTCCATTGGGTATATCATGACATCATTCTACAAATACTGCAAACTTTGGTTGGTGATATCACCATTGTCTGGTGATATCCATTGGAGGCTCCTTTAATGTCCTCAATAAGTTGCCCACTGAAATGGTACTCATCTGACTGTTCACAGTCACCTACTTTCAAACTGCTGTGTCAGCAAAGAGCTGGAGTGAGTGATGAGAGACCAGGTGGACAAGTGGTATCAACCTGATATTGAATGTGATCCTGCTGATCGTCAGACTAGTACCTTAACCATATGAGCCACCATGCTCCATTTAGCTAGTTGAGACATAGACAGTTAGCTAAATGGTGATAGAAGATTTAGTTTAGATTAGATTAGATTAGATAATTAGATTAGATTAGATTAGATTCTTGGTCTTTTTGGAAAGCCTAAATACATCTTAACTCATTGACTTATACCATCACTTCAGCTTTACTTCCCTCTTTCAAAAGAGTACTCAGCAAACATACTTTAGTTTCTTTATGACAAATGTAAGAGATTCAAGTACTTGGGAAGTATTATCTTGAGCTATGATTTTTTTAAAAAAATTGAGTCCATTATTAACAAGACTATCTAAATTCTGGGACAACTGTGTACCATAGTGATACAATGTCAGTATTTTCACAAAAATGAAAGAGAGTTGTGGTTATCCCTTTTCTCTTGTAATGATGTGAGTCCCAGGCTCTATACCAAAAACCAATCCATCAATTAGAAAGAAAAGTAAAGAGGAGAAAAGGGAAAAGGGAAAAAAGGAAAGAAGAGATGAGATGAGATGAGAAGAGGAGAGAAAAAGAAAACTCCCAAAAGTTATTTTGATATTTGGATGTCCTCAAAAATGCTACAGGATCTTGAGAAAAAGAGATAGCAGAAGGAGTACTCAAAATATGCTCATCTGCTCTTTGGGAAGCCATAGGTCCACCATAAGAGGCTCAATTCCAATCCCAGAGCCTCATTTCTGATGGACTCCATCTTCCACATTCCAAGATGATGTCTTTCTACAGCCTGAATAATTGTTATAGTACTCCTTTCCAAGGTAGATCATTTATTGATTGATTGATTTCACACTTCTTTACTTTCCATCTCTTTCAGAGAGGAACTTCTGGGTGGTGCACAATTTCATCAATAAAATGAAGCTTTAAAACCAGAACAATTTTAGATAGTTTTTTAAAAACCAAAGTGTTGTATTCAGCAAAGTGTTAAGTATTAAACAAAATTATTGAGAAAAATGACTTCAACAGATCTATTTCCATAGTCTGTTCTATAGTTGTATTTTGTTTTTTTTCTGTGCACTTGAATTCTCATTCCTCCATTTGTTCTTTACATATTCCAAAGGTTCATAACAGTGCAGCAGTGTCTATTGATATATGATAAACATGGTTCTTTCTGATATTTCTCAAACCACCATTGCAAAGAATGGTACTGATTAGTAATTATGGGTAGTTATTCTCCCTTCTTCTCCAAATCTTAAGGGAATTCCAGCAAACACTGTAAAAACTAGACTTTGGATTGAGACATTGCATCCTATTAATATCTGCTTAGAAACACAGAGATGAATGGAGGGAGAAAAAGGATTTGTGTTTCATCTGTGACATTTCATTAGAAGACCTTCAAAGTCCCTTCCAGCCCTGTTATTCTGTTAACTTCAGATAAAGTTTATTATCAAATTTTTAGATACAGTTAATAAGTGGTTTTCAGTTGAATGGTAACGAAGGAGCTAGGGTGTAACATCTACAATGGCTATATATTGTAATGAATTTGTAATATTCAGAACATTAGTTTTACTTTTTTTCCCAACTATGATGAGCATTTCTCCTCCCTGCACTTGCAAACTTAGCAGTCCTCTTCCAATTGTTCATAAATATTATCAGTCTGGAGATTTAATCATTGCTGGTATTATTTATCAGGTTTTCTTTCTTACAAATGAGATCACTTTTCAAAGCCTTCCTTCTTCTGATGTCCTTGATCAGTACCTGTAAGTGTCTCAATAGTTCTCCTCATCATACCACAACCTTCTCTTCCCCAACATTGCCACCTAAAAGCTGTATTTTCTTTCATTTTTATGCTTAAAGCTGTTGGTTGCTAGTCAGTTGTTATGACCTGTTCCAGTGACTACATTTAGTTTTTTCTTAATTCTAGATCAATCCTAATACTGATGTTGAAATTGAGATGAAAATGATTATTTTAACCATAAAACATGTGAATTTCATTCTCTTTGCTTCCCTTGTTGAAAGTAAAAAAGTTTGTCTAACCTAAATATTGCAGAAGCTTTCTGGTGAATCTTGAGCTTTTTTGTCATTCATTTCATGTAGATATCAAACAGGAAATCCTCAAGTGCATATTTTAGGCTATTATACATCTAGGGTATGAAAAGAGAACTTGCGTCCTTCTCTCAGAAAATATGGATAAATTATGGATAATATTGAAATCTGATAAGGGATGTAGAAAACTGATGGCAAAAATGTTTCATCTGATGATAGACATGTATTTCTTCCCAGCAAGTTTAAACTCAGTTACTGATGATTGATCCAATCTGGAAGTTGGTTTTGGTTCCACTACTCTTTCTGTGCAATAATAAAATTAGTTTTGAACTTCCCTCCTGTCACTGTGAGATTATGCCCCCATGTTCTTATGTTGTAATTAATATTGAGAATACTGCCTTCTCTAACCTTATTTACACCCTTTAATATATTTAAGGGATTCAATCATTTCCCCCATTTCCTTCTGTCCTCTAGGTTGAATATATTCACTTCCTGTAATATTTCCTGATACGTTTTGTCTCTCAAACCTTGCACAATTTTTGTTGCCCATTTCTGGGCTCACTCAATCTTATGAATACATTTTTTTTAAGTGAGGTCTCCAGTACTGAACAGAGAAGATCAAATATGGTTTAACTAAATGCTACCTTAGTTCAATGTTAAGTAGCCACAAATAGGTCAGTGTTTCCTAGTTGATACGATCTAGGTCTATTTGTTAGTGACCAAATTGCAGATGTCCAGAATAAACAATAAGGACTAATTTCTTATATCTTTATGTATGTATAATTTATATGTATAAATCAAGCATATGTATAAATTAAAACAGGTGTCCAATTCTGAAACAGAAATATATTGACAGTTTCTAACTCTCCCTGAAGGTTCGTCACTCACAATTACCAGCACACTTTGGCCCTGGCATTTGCTGTAAAGGAGATCAATGAACATTCTGGGATTTTACCCAACTTTAGCCTTGGTTTCCATATTGCTACTGACTACTCTATGGAAAGTACAACTAATCATTTAGCAATGGAATTTCTATCTACAAAGGATAAATTTATACCCAACTACAAATGCAATGACCAGAACAACACAGTAGTTGTAATTGGAGGAGCCCGTAGTAACATCTGTCACATCATGGCAATCACTCTGTGCAACTACAAATTTCCCCAGGTGAGACTCAAAAATGGATCAATATGAGAAGTTCACCAGCTATTTAATAAATTGAAATATTGGGTAATTGAAATGAAATATTTGAGGCAAGACAACGATTATGTTATAAGGCAGGAAGAATATCTTGAAAGGACTGTCCCTTTTTGCTTGATGAGCATAATTTCAGATCTCATGTAAAACTAATTTTTAGGCATCCTATTTTGTTATCTCACTGAAACCCATACTATACATTAGGTTAAATAAATTGACATAATTTGCTCTTTGATATTATTTTTTATTTTGGAAGAGGCCCTTTATTCCTATGTTCTTCTGCCTTTTTCCATTTAGATATCATATGGATCAGCTCCATTAATTAATACTGAAACAGCAATGTTTGTCAAATGGATGTTCCCAGATGAAACCCATCAATTTAAAGCAATATTGCACTTATTGTTGCATTTTGGATGGACCTGGGTTGGGTTACTTTCTATGTATGAGGAAGATAGGAACAGGTTCATTCAAAAGAGACTTTCCATGTTTTCAGAGAGAGGAATCTGCTTTGACTTTATAGAATGTTTACCACAAATGATGTATGGTAGTGAAGCTGCTGAAATGATGGAAAAGGGAGAAAAAATATACAAAGTGATTATGGCGAGTACGGTGATTGCAGTTATCTTGAATATTGAAATTACAGGCATGTTGTTTTTTAGAGTAATGATTAATGTTTTCAGTTATAATAATATTCCAAAGGAGAGAAAGTCTAAAGTTTGGATCATGACAGCCCAGATGGAATTCACCTCCATCCTGATGCAACGACAGTTCCACATTGATTTTCTCCATGGTGCTCTTTCCTTTGCAATTCACTCAAAGCAGCTGACCAGATTCCAAGAATTTATACAGAAGAGAAATCCAAACTTAGAAAAAGACGATGGTTTTATTAGGGATTTCTGGAAAGATGCATTTGAATGCTCATTCTCCAGTGATATTACAGATGAGAACACTGAAAGAATCTGCACTGGGGAGGAGAAGCTGGAGACTCTTACTAATTCTGTCTTTGAAACCACCATGAATGCACATAGTTATAGTATCTACAATGCGGTCTATGCTGTGGCACATGCTCTGAAGGCCATGCGCTCTGCCAAACTCAAAGAGGGACGAAAAATGGATGTGAGGAGATGGAAGCTCTTCTTCCGATCACCTTGGCAAGTAATGTGGTATAATGAAAAATTTGGGGAAAATTAAGAATAAGAATGTTTTGGTTTTTTGATTGGTTTTGTTTTAACTATTATAATGCTTTTCAGATAGTTTTGAAAGCTATATGGAAGTACTAGATACTTCTATATGAAGGAAAATAAAAAAAATAAATATAAATATAATGCTTAAATGTAGAGACAGTTAGATATATGTAACATACCAACTTTATTTTATGTCTGAAATGGAATGTTCCGGAATCTTATTCAATCCATTCTATTTGACAGTTTTTAAAGTAGAAACTTGAAAACTGCTTTGCTACTAAATAGCATTGTTATTCCTCACCAGCTGAATTTTGGAGTTACTAAGATTCAAAGGTCCCAAAAGTACTTTTTCAAAAGGCAACTAAACTTTCTTTGTTTTTCTGGAAAGTGTTTTGCTTCAGTTCAGAACTGAGGAGGCTTCTTGAATGAGAAGGAAAACATCTTCAAGAAAAAACAGAAAAAGTGCAGTTGCCTTTTGAAACAAACACTTTTTTGACAACCAATGCTTGGATGACCGAGAATCTCCTTAGACATTAAGATTCGAAAGGAATTATAACAATAAAAAAATAATAAGAAGAAATCTTGTGAAAATAGAATAGTATTACTCCAAGCGAATAGCAAATTTGTCAATGAATTGCATGAAGAAAATTTCAAGTTTATTTAGGACAAATTGAAAGAAACTAAGGGGTGTCCATAAGCACCAGTGTGCCTACCATCCCTGTCCTACTGTCCTCATTTATTCGTATTCATTTCCTGTATTGATACTGATTCTTATACTTATTCCTGTTATCTCGTTCATGTTAGACAAACTGAATAAATATTTTTTTTTTTTAAATAAACAAATTGAAATTTTCACACCCCCTTCAAAGATTCCTGATAAGTTCCCTGGGGTTTCTCTCTCTTTTTTTTTCCTTCTACCTTTAGCTCCACCGTTTTTTGCAACAAGTCTCCTTTAACAACAGTGCAGGAGAACAGGTTTCTTTTGGCCCCAGTGGGGAATTAGAAACTGGATTTGATATTTTCAATTGGGTCACCTTTCCAAACAAGTCCTTTCTGAAAGCCCAAATTGGAAAGATTGAGCCTCTGGCTCCCCCAGAAAAGCTCCTCACCATTTCTGCCAAAGAAGCTGTTTGGCCTCTCATGTTTAACCAGGTATGACTGTTCTGAGACCATAATATTGATATTTGATTTGATTTCACACACACACACACACACACACACACACACACACACACAAACATACAGGGAGCTGAAGGAGGGCATACTCAGAGGGATACAGATAAAGATTTTCCAACATTGTTCCAAATTGATCTTTAGAATACAATTATTAGGAATGATCAATAGATTAATGTAATATGTATGAAATGGGAAGCAGTTGAAGATTCAGTTGTGAATTTACACCTGGAAAATGCAACACCAATTTTTGGATTATATAGAGAGAGTCTGCATATGTTTAATTAATGAAAAGAACAATCCACCAGAAATAAATTCTTTCTGTGGAATTCTGATTTTATTTATGAGCAGGCATTACCTCTTTCCATCTGTAACATGGAATGTCCTCTTGGCCATAGCAAGATAAAAATGGAAGGAAAATTATCTTGCTGCTATGACTGTAAACTATGTCCAGAAGGGAAGATAGCGGACCAATTGGGTAAGCAAAGGAATATATTAAATATATCAATGATATAATAAATATAATTGGGGGTTCATTTTTAATAAATAAATATTTTAAATAAATATTATGATGATTGAAAATATTGAGCTTCACATCATATTAATGTGAAGCAATGAAACATTTGAATTATTTTCATACTTCATAATTTTGCATTGGTAATTTTTTCCATAGTTTTTACTTGTTTTAACTTTCTATTCTAGATTGATTGATTGATTGATTGATTGATTGATTCTATAATGTATATGGTTGCCTATCACATATAATAAACCTATGTTTATTTACAAAAAATGGAAAGAGGGACACATAACAAAGGCAGGATATCAGCAGATAGCCAAAATCTGCAAAAACAAACTCAGGAAAGCAAAGGCTCAGAATGAACAAAGACTTGCAACAAAAGTCAAAGAAAAAAAAAGTTTCTTACAACATATAAATAAAAAGAAAAAATAAAGGAAACAGTCGGTCCACTAAAAAGAGAAGACAGCAAGGAAGTAACAGGCAAGAGAAAGAAAGCAGAGCTGCTTAACTCATTCTTTGCATCCGTCTTCATGCAAAAAGAAACTATAGCCCAACCTACCAGAAACATAACTGTAAAAAACAGACTGGAAATAAAAGTTAA
>JANHFM010008394.1:19762-30267 GCA_032468115.1 Grayia smithii
AACATTACTGTGAACAATATACACCACTTTGTACACTTCTTTAAAAATTCAGCATAGAGCAAAGTGAGACAATGATGTACCATATTTTTCAGAGTATAAGATGCACCTAAATTTTAGAGGTTGAAAACAAGGAAAAAAGTATTCCTTGTCAACTGTCAGGCATGCCTCCGATCAACACTCAGGAAAGAAAACCCCCAACTCCATTGATATAGAGAAAAAATACTTTTACTGAAGTTGAACTGAATGCAGCAAAAATGAAAGCTAGATCTGAGCAAATAGCGTGAAAAGCATATATTAAAACAACCCATTTCCCCCCTCTCGTACATTCTCCTGGGTATTAGTCCAATCCCGAACAGCTCCAGGTGTCATGTGGATGTCTTCCTGTACAGGGCCTCATCTTCTTGGTATGCGAGCCATTAACTGTTATCAGTGTTCAGTAGAGTTTAATCAAAACATCACCTTCATGTAAGAGACATCTCCTGCACATTTCCCTCCTCCCATATCCCCCGCTTCCACCCCTCTCCTGTTTCCATGGCAGCTGAGCAAGCTTTCAAAGCATTTGGAGGCTGACATCAAGTCAGAAGACCTTTGGGTTAGGACAAGGGTCTTCAAACCTGACAGCTTTAAGACTTATGGACTTAAAGTCCCAGAAATCTGGGACTTAAAAGTCTACAAGTCTTAAAGCTGTCAAGTTTGAAGACCTCTGGGTTAGGACAAGGGTCTTCAAACCTGACAGCAGAGCCGCCTGCCGAGCCACACACACCCCTTCACGGAAATCGCCGTTCACCTGCTGCCATCACTTGCTGAGCCACCTGCCGAGCTGCCCCCCCCTTAGCTGTAATTGCTGCTCACCTTCTGCCGCCGCCTGCCGAGCGGAGAGGCGATCAGTGTGTCCGAAGAGTTTTTTGCATTTCTGGGGATCAGGTGCTCGCCTCATGCCCGATCCATCAAGGTGACCACGGCGGCACAACCCGAGTGTGGTGAGCACCTGATCCCCAGAAACGTGAAAAACTCTTTGGATGCGCCGATTGCCTCTCCGCTTGGCAGGCGACAGCGGAAGGTGAGTGTCGATTGCGGTGAAGCGGGGGCGACTCAGCAGGTGGCTCGGCAGGTGACGGCAGAAGGTGAGCAGCGATTGCAGCAAAGGGGAGTGGCTTGGCAGGTGGCTCGGCAGGCAATCGCAGAAGGTGAGAGGCGATTGCGACGAAGGGCGGCTCAGCAGGTGACGGAAGGTGAGCGGTGATTGCGGCGAAGGGGGGCGGCTCGGCAGGCAATGGTGGAAGGTGAGTGGCGATTGCGGCAAGGGGGGGGCGGCTCCTCAGGCAACATTCAGAGTATAAAATGCACCCAGATTTTCACCCTCTTTTTGGGGATAAAAAGATGCGTCTTATACTCCGAAAAATACAGTAATTGCCGTTCTGCAGTCTGTACAATTCATATCTAGAGTTGAATGGTCAACTGGGGAAAAATTGCTTTTCTCCTTCAGTATACTTAATTTCCAGGATATCTGGCTTCGCTAGAAAATTCTATATAGTGATTGAGATCTTGAAAAGTATTGAGTACCATCAAAAAATTAGAACCTGATCCAACATTTCAAAATCATAAAGTAATCTCAAATACTGTTAAAGGGTTTGCTGCAACTCTTTGCAGCAACTGTGATTATTGGAACCCAATTGGTGAACATAGTGTTAATCTTCCTTTTTTTCCCTCAGTTTAGCCAATTGCAGAGCTCTGTTACAAAATTGCTTAAATTTTTTAAAAGCAGTTTGGATGAAAGATGGTGAAAATCTTATCAAATTTGCAAATGACACTAAAATAGATGGTATACTTTTTACGTTAGAAGAGAAACACAATTCAAAATGTATTTGGTTAGTTAAGTAGGCAAGGTTTACTACATGGAATAAATAAATGCAGAGGCATAGATTGCTTGCTAATGATATGTATGAAAATGTTCTTAGAATTATAGTTGATCTACAGCTAAATATTAAGTCAATAGTATGATGTAATCTCAAGGAAACATCCAATGTTTCCAGCCCTGGGTATTACATTCTTAAGAACAATAATTACAATAGGGCAATAATTACAATCAAAAGCTGGAAAATTAAGTTCAGTGAAAGAAGATTGAAGGAGCTGGGGGGGTTTAGTGTTGAGAAAATATGACTGAGTGGGATTTGATTATACCAGTGATGGTGAACCTTTTCAGCACAGAGTGCCCAAACTGGAATGTGTGTGTGTGCACCGGAGTGCTGGAAACCCAAAGACCAGCTGACAGGCATGGGCATTTTTCAAAAAACAGCCTGAAAATGGCCAAAAATGGCCTGGAAAACAGCCTGGGTTTTGGCCAGTTTTCAGGCCATTTTCTAGTGCTCTGGCCAGTGCTCATGTGCATGCTGGAAACCAGAAGAGCAGCTGTCAATGGCGCACATGCCCACAGAGGGCTCTGCGTGTCACTTCTTCAAATATATATTTTATACTCCTTATTTGAAGAGTATTTTGAGGGTGTATTCACCCTCAAAATGCATTAGAAGCAGGTTAAGATAGATAGATTTAGATAAAGAAGTCTAACAAAAGGGATCAGCAGAATATAAAAATTACCAAGCAAATCTAAGGAAGTTGATTTGTTTAAATGTTAAGATAAACCACTGGAGAAGTGATATGACTCTTTTCAAATGTGTAAGGAATGAAACAATGGTTTTGTATTATAAGAAGGTAGATTCCAGTTTTCATATTATGAAAAGCTTGGTAACGGAAGGGTTTGACAGGAATGGGTGGATGCTTTACTTTGGATTCCAGCATTGAGGAAGAGATTGGATATGATGGCTTAAAAGACCTCTTCTAATCATTTATTTTTCAATACTTCAAGGGGTAATTTTAGCTTTAGAATTTTGCATTACAGTAGAATTTAAAATAATATTTTGGCTCATATACTTCACAGTACTGTATTTTGAGCCTTCTGTCTGTTTATTGTTTTCTGGTCTTTCAAGGTCATGGCCTTCCAGCAACTCAGGCAGAAGTGGAAGTAATTGAACGAGCCCGGGAGAAACGAGCCTGGGAGGCCACTCTTCCACCATTGAATGATGCTGCACACATTGCAAAACGGAGGAAAATGATGGAGGAAATGGAGAGAAAAGAGTGGGCCTTTCGGGAGGAAGAAATAGAAGAGTAGGTAGTTTTTATCTTCCTGTGTTCTTACCCTCATCCTTGGCAGATTTGGTAATGGGAACTGTGTGTGATCTCAATACTTCTTGGCCCCAAAATGTCACTCGGTTCAAATCATGTACATGCTGTATATTTGGTTTCTTGGATTTATGATGGCCAGCTGTATTCTGCTGAAGCACTAATATTTAATTAGAATAAAACATTGAGGAGGGAATACTTATAAAATGTATAAGCTTCTGGATTTCTTAAAATTCTTCAAGCTAAACGTTTAAAAGGAAGACAGGAACTTTTGGCTGATTATGAGCTGTCCATATACAATTGCATTCTGAAATGCAAGGTGCATTTAAATGCAGTTTAAATGTTATCCAAGGCCTCATGGTAGAATATGGTGCTTACTTACAACAAGAGCATTCTGTAAGGATTTTGGGAGGTACCCAAGCCTTTGCTTTTTTAAAGCTCCCATTGTTAAATATAAATTTCAGCAACTTAATTTCAGCAAACCACAAAGTAACTATTATTGTTGGCTGTGTGCATGTGCCTTCAAATAAATTTCTGTCAGTTTTCCAGCTGGGGCTTTTCAGAAATGGTTTGCCATTGCCTCCTCCCTAGTGGCTGAGAGCACGTGAGTGACCCAAGGTCATCCAGCTGGCTCTGTACCTAAAGTGGGACTAAAACTCATAAGCTTCTGTTTTCTAGCCCCATATCTTAACCAATACACTGGTTATTTCTCTTGGTTACTGGAAATAGAAATAAGCTTGATAGTATTTATTTGTAAGCCTGAAAATGAATTTGTTAGCTAATATGAGTCAATCAAAAGCAATAATAATTATGGAAAGTCCTCTTTTTATGTACAGTATTCACTGTTGAGATTGTATGCTATATTGTAATATAAAAATTTATAGCATTAGATACTTGGCATAAGAGAGATTCATGTGAAGGTATGTGCAGGCTACTAATGGTACATTATCCTGTCAGATGTTTAGGGATCTGCCTTTGGGTTCTGCAGTCTCAGTAAACATTTTTGGCAATGCATGATTGGTGCTACATAGTACTCTAGCCATTTGTTGTAAACATCTAAATTATGTTATTAATTTCTTATACACTATTTCCAATATCAGATTTTAGTAGAATTTCATATAAAGTTCACGAGAATCTACTTTTTTTATAATAAATGGACATATATTTGCTCTTTTGAAGACTTCAAGAAGTGAGACTAAACCTTCTAAAGGCTTTGCTGATGAAACGAGAAGAGAAGCACAATGAATTAAATGTCAGTTGCTTAGATGCACACTGGTTTAAACTTATGCAAGAAAAAGAAAAGAAAGTGAAAAAGATTCAACATGAACACATAAAAGGTATGGAGCAAAATCATTAGATATTAGGTATATTCTCAAGAGAGCTGAAATTCCTAGCAATGGAAGGCTTGTTGAGAAACAGAAAGAGAGAATAAACCACATCATTGAGAATGGGCATGCATTCATATCTGGTAGTAACAACCCTATTTTCAAGCATATTCCCTTTTTCTTTTGTTAGTTTTCATACTATTACTATGTAATTGAAAAGAGCCTGAGCACCTACAAAACCAATGAATCTTCCAAAACAAAATGAGATTGCTTCTACATAAAGGATTGAAGACTAATCACAATATTGATTATTGAACATATCTTTGGCAATTAACTGAATTCTTTAATTTCTGTCTGTCAAGCATCCAATATCCATAAAATAATTCCTGATTATTATCCACAAAATAATCCCTAATTTCTGATTATAATTTTGAATCTATAGAAATATAATTGGATAACAAGGTAATTTTTCATTGGCAAAAAGTCAAAGAATCTTGATATCTACAAATGCTATATGTAGAGTCATTTTTTGTTTCTGAGACTATTCTTCAACTAAATGGTTTAATACTAGGTACGTGATAGAATGTTTATATTCAAACCCAGCTTCATCTTCTGCCAACTTATTCTCAGCACTAAATTAGTGTAATAACTTCCAGTATAGATGCCTGGCATAGATTATATTAATACCTAAAGGTCTGAAAGGACAATAATTGGTTAGTGCTGTACACTTGGCTAGTATGATTTGATTCAAGCTTCAGAAAACTGATGTGACACAGCATGGCTAGGAATGCATCTTTATAGTAATTCATGAATTCATTGCAGTTGACCGTGTTTGTAATTGCCTGTTTATATTCTCCATGTTCCTGCTCTGGGAAACTGGCTGCTAACAAAAATGCAACAAGATGTTTCAGTATCCCATTCTTAGCAAATAAAAATAATAGAAGCCAAATCCCAGTCTTCAAGGAAATGAAGTGGTCAACTGCTATATTTAAAACTGGTGTAATTTTATCTGCAATTTATTTACAGCAATCAGAAGATTAATAGCCAAGGGAAAAAATGTAGAGGGAAAACTAGAGAGAAGAAATGTAATTAAGGACTACACTGAATATGAATCACAGCCTTATGCTCCATTATCAAGAATTGGCTATTTTCCAGATAATCATGCAGATCGTTACGTAGTGAAGAATTCCTTTCTCAACACTTACGAAGGTGAGTCATGTTCAAATTCATTCATTCATTTCAGGATCACTGTGTCTTACATAGAACTGCCAGTGTGGGAAGTTAGATTCATATGCATCCTGTGCACTAGTGCTTTTGGAAGATATGTTTTTCTCCATTGAGAAAAACTCCAAATAGAGATACTCTTATGGATGAGAAAAACTTCATTTATGAAGCAGACACCTTGGACAAAAGAGGTTTGTTCTCTTTCATCAATGTTACAACATACCTTCTAGTCTCTATGTTCATCTTCTATTTTTCTTAGGATTACTTGAACTAGAAGCATTTCTTCCTGATTCCGTTACACAGCCCCGAACTGAAGCTCCAAAACCCAGAAGCTTAACCACAAAAGATGGATTCACTAAGCGGTCTGCTAGACTAGAGATGGAATTAGCACAGGTTTACCAGGTATTTTATTTCCTGCCAGGCCATTTCAACTTTTGGTGCATGGCATCCACAATATAAGTGGCCTTTTTGGTTTTGGTTTTCATTTCTATTTCATACAGTCCTTTAAAATGGGAAAGAATATTATATTCTTTGAGGTTCTCTCCTCAAAAATCTTTTTATTAGATTGTAAAAATATAGGAAATTTCAAGGATCAGAAATTTTCTATATACTATGAACATAGTAAATAAGAAAATAATGTTGGGTCCAGTTAGATACAGACTGTTTTTTTTATATTATACAACTTTTCCAGATACTGCAAGACAGGAAATATCATACTAAAGAGCCACGCAAGCCACTACGTTTTCTTCAGAGGTTATCAAAGATTTTGCCTCACCCACCCACTCCAGAATTGGAAATACCTTCACTAGTAAGTGTAGTGTTGATTGTAAAAGCTTGACTTAGTTCTAAAAACATTTACAGGTAGAACCTGGATGCAGGTTAGAACATAGATGAGATCATCATCAGATTTCACATCAGATATAAATTCAGACTGATAAGGATAAAAAACCAGTAGCACAAATGAAGTGGGGTGTGGGTGGGGGAATAGAAGTACAAGTACAAAGGAAGATCACAATCGCAAGATGGCAGTAGTAATTAGGAGGAAGAAAGCCAGAGAATAGACATTTCTCATGTCAGGATGAGAGGATGTTCAAACCAAAAAAGCTAGGTTAGTCCAAAGGGGAGTCGCAGCCCATCAAGAATCAGATAACAGAATCCCCAAATCAGTGGGCTTCTGAATGAAATCTAGTTGAAATCTAGTTTATATTTATGCTTCTTTTATTGATGCCTGTTTTTCTTCCTAATCTCTAATGCTGAATTTCCTCCATTCAGATCACCACTTACTGTTAACATTTCTTATTACTCTGATTCTCCTTTAATTTTAATTCCAATATATACTTCCTAAAGACAATTTTTAAGTTTATTTTTTTTATTGTTAGCAGTCACTATTTAGCTAATTGTTTATTATTTATTTGCACATCTTTATCATTTTTACAGAAAACTCAAGACAGTAAACATATCCAACACATTTTCCTCTTCCTATTTTCCCCACAACAACCATCTTGTGAGGTGCATTGTGCTGAAAGAGAATGTCTGGCCCAAAGTCATTCAGCTGGCTTTCATGACTAAGGCAGGATTTAGCTTTTCGGTAATTTTAGCTACCAAATGCAAATTAAAGCCCAAACAGAAATTTTACTCCCTATGGAATTTTGGTTGGGGAATTCTGGGAGTTGAAGTCTGCCAGGCTTAAAGTTGCCAAGGTTGGAGATCCCTATTCTAGTGCATCCCACTGCTCTGATAGGTATTCATTATTGCAATCTAACATAATATGTTTATTGGTGATAGAAAGCCTGTAACTCCCTTATTAACATTTTTGCACAGTAACAAACTGTTGGGACAACATCCTGTAGTTTATTCAATAAACATATATTTTTGAAATCCACAAATAAAACTATAATTAAAAAGCAATCAATAGAAATTATTAAATAATACTTGAGGATAATTATTTACAAGCAATAAACTAACAGCCTAAAGGCTAACACAAAAATCTTAGCCTGCAATGAATAGTTCCCTAGTTTGGCAGTATAGAGAGATGAATCGATACAGCAAGTTTAAGAAAAAGGGGAAGTGGCAATTGCAGATAATGGGCTCATGGGAGAAATGTAAGAACAAGGACATAACAGAGAAAGGGTTATTTATTTCTGATCAGTCAGGAAAAAAATGAAAATGAATTACTTGCCCTTATCTGCTGACTTTTGGAAACTGACTTGGCTTATTTTGGAGAAGGAAACAGGGACCAGGGAGAAGTCACTCAGTTCTTCTCTGATTTATTGGAACATGAAATACTTTTTTCATTCTTTTCTTTGGAAAATTTGCAACTAAAAGAAAGCAAAACCAAGCATTTCAAGAAATTGATACTTTTCCAATCTGAAAAAAATAAGAAATTGAAAAATATACTTTGTTTTCTCTTTCTTAAACTGAAGAAAAATAAAAAAAATCTTTAACACAATGAGCACTGAGCAACCAGATCTGTTAATTATTATTTTAGTCAAAAGGCTGTAATGAAATAATCAGGTTTGTCATCATCATTTGTCATAAGTTTTGAAGAGTGAAGTTATAGATTAGTCCGATGCCAGGATTAGTTTATTCATTCACATTCAACATGAGAAAAAGAAAAATATGCATACGTATTGTTATCTATGTAGATTAAGCATCAGAGAGAGTATTGAATGGATAAGGAAAGGATGTATCTTGAAAGATCTTATCAATGTAAAATTGCAAAAATAGTAATTAATGAAGACTTTGGTTTTAAAGGCTTTATTTGCCAAAAGGAATCCTGACTACCCTGACTAGGTGGCTCAGTGGCTAAGACACTGAGCTTGTCGATCAGAAAGATGGACTAGATGACTTATAAGGTCCCTTCCAACTCTGTTAATCTGTTAAATCTCAGAATTATATCTTTGCTTAGAAAGACCAGCCTACAGTTTCCTTATGAATCATTTTACTCCCTATTACAGCCAGGATTTTTTTGTTTTTTGTTCTTTGCTGGGGTCACCTTGTCTATTAACTGGGTAAGGGTCTCTTTACAAATCACCCTACCTGATAGTCAGCTATCTTTACTACCACACAAGGAAGCCAGCTTTCACTCTAGGAGCATGCTGTTTGCTGCAACCAGCATGTTTAGTCTTATGGTTTAACTGGAACATTGAGACATGTCCAGTTAGGACAGCGGTTTGGGGAGAGGCAGTAAATCAGCAAACAGCAGCTGATAGCAGTTGCTTATTTTGGCTTACTAGAGCATCTGATAGTTGATTGACTCACATCTCCTCATCTGCTTCTTTAGCTTATTACTCTTAATTTTATTCTTTTCTTTATGTACTTACTGTTTGTATTTCCCACCTTCACTTGGACACACTAATTGTTTTTCTTCATATCTTATGCCAGTAAGAATATAGGCAGCATACTGTAGCCAAAAACAATAAGCAAATCTCTTAGTGAAATGTACCAACTAATTTATCCAGAATTAGACAGGACATAATCCTTGAAAACAGATGTTTTAGCTTATTGCTATATTTCCCAATGCTTTTGTTTTCTTTTAAAGATAGATGAAGAGAGAGAATTGGCTATAATTATACTACAGAAATTAATCCGAGGCAGAGCTATCCAAAACATGGTAAGTTTTGTTTTCTGGCATCCATTAACTTGATGACAGTTTCTGTCAATATTTGTGTCTCTCTCCCAACTGTTTATATTAAACTATTTTAAAAAGAAAAAAATCCACATCTGCACCCTAACCCATATGAATCATGTCCTTCCAATTGTTTGAAGGCACAATAAACTATAGTAGGATATTTAGGTCAACTAACATATTCTCATGAAGCTATATCTTATATATCTCCCATCCTCCCACAACTTAATAGGAACTGTGTAAGAACATTATTCAAGCCAGTACAAATGCACTGCTACTACCCAGAACCCCAGAAAAAGGAAAACACAACTTCTGGAAGCAAGCTGTTCCACTGATTAATTGTTCTAACTGTTAGAAAATTTCTCCTTAGTTCTAGGTTGCTTCTCTCCTTGATTAGTTTCCACCCACTGCTTCTTTTCCTGCCCTCAGATGCTTTGGAAAATAGCTTGACTCCCTCTTCTTTGTGGCAACCACCAAGATATCGGAACACTGCTATCATCTCACCCCTAGTCCTTTTATTCATCAAACTAGACATACCCAGTTCCAGCAACTGTTCTTTATATGTTTTAGCCTCCTGTCTCCTAATCATCTTTGTTGCACTTCTCTGCACTCTTTCTAGGGTCTCAACATCTTTTTTACATCATGGCAACCAAAACTGGATGCATTATTCCAAGTGTGGCCTTACCAAGGCATTATAAATTAGTGTTAACACTTCACGTGATCTTGATTTTATCCCTCTGTTTATGCAGCCTAGAAATGTGTTGTCTTTTTTGGCAGTTGCAGCACACTGCTGGCTCATATTTAAATGATTCCTCTCACAGTTACTACTATTGACTGAGGTACAACATGTACTGTACCTGTGCATTTTATTTTTCTTGCCTAAACCTTACTTTTTTCACCACTGAATTTCATTTTGTTAGATAGTGCTCAATTTTCAAGTATGTCAAGATCCTTCTGTATCTTAAGCCTATCTTCTGGAATGTTGACTATTCCTGCCAGCTTGGTGTCGTCTGCAAATTTAATGAATTCCCCATCTATCACCTAGTCCAAATCATTGATGAAGATATTGAAGAGTACTGGGCCTAAAACAGAGCCTTGGGGTACTCCACTGCATACTTCCCTCCATGTAGATGCAGTTCCATTGAGGACTA
>JANHFM010008396.1:0-10376 GCA_032468115.1 Grayia smithii
TATTCTATTCTATTCTATTCTATTCTATTCTATTCTATTCTATTCTATTCTATTCTATTCTATTCTATTCTATTTTAAAAATGGTGAAAAATGGAGAAAAAAAGTAAGTACAGGCGCGTGGGTGGGCCCAGCTCCCGTCCGCGGAGAACCAGTTCGGTGATGTCACACTGTCACCGCTACCGGATTGCGAACCGGGCCGAACCGGGAGCAACCCACCACTGATATATATAAATATTTATATGAACCATATATATGAATTGATGAAGGCATTAATTACAGAAAACTTGAATTTAGAATCTGCTTTCAGTATGGAAACAATGAGAATTATTTAGGAAATCATGCAATTGTCTTTCAATGAAATCAAACACACCTAAAATTGTTGTGAAAATGTGAATAATCTGATTTTATCTTTTTAACAGATAAGTTGTATTTTCTTCTACATTTGTTACTTTATTTGTCATGGAATACAAATCTTCATTTCACTGACCTCTGGAGTATATGGGCCACAAAATGAAATAGAGTTCAGCAGATATATAATGTATCCTTACATGTGCTGATATACATTCAATTTTTTTTCAAATAACTTCTTTCAAATGTGTCTTGTTTCAGGTCTCACACTCACACACAACAGTTATTAGGTGAGGAAAGCAATTTACTCAAGGCTGAACAGATAACAGTAGACAAGGAAGAAATATAAAGCAACAAAGTCTCTTGAAAAGACAACTTGCCTAAGTGGCTTCACTTGAAAGAGAAACATCTATAAAACTAGCCCAAAGTTCAGAGAGCCAAATCAGATTTGTCAGCCAGTCCAAAGTCAAATTTCAGAGAAACAACACTTAGAACAAATCAGATCTATCTGCAAATCAGATAGCTATTTCCTCCAGAGTTACATGGGTCAGAGCTACTTGCTAAGTCAGGCTGCAGCCAGCTGTTTTTAATCACAAGAGTTATTCTTTTATTTGGCAAGGAGCCTGAGTGAGTGCCTTTGCTCTGCTCTCAGCTCTGCTGTCTGTGTGAGGGCTTAGAGGTCATATGTCATCATCTGACTGTTCCAGCTGTTCTGAGGGAACCTGTGTTTGATCAGCCTCAATGCCTAACTTCTTATCTCCTGAGGCTGATATTCAACTGGTTTAGTTGGAGCAGCTTCTTTAGAGTCAGAATCCTGGGCCATGATATCCTCTCCTATGTAGACCATTTTTAACATGACTTTTTGTGGTGGAAAATATTTTATCTGGTTTCCATTTTTTTCTTCTTTGAATGGCTTTTTATTACAAGAAGATCAAATTCATCACTCATTAGTGTTGATAGAAAGATGTTGATTAATATGTGATTTCCATTGTGCAAGGTAGGTAATGAACCAGAATAGATTCCATTCAAAAGAGTTAGTATAATAATAATGTTCTTAAGCATTTTTACTCTTTTTCAAGTAGAAAACAAAGAAAATGAGAAAATGGAAGATCAGAATATTGTTCAATTATTTTAAACCTGTTGCTAGAAGAGGAAGAAGCATTCAGATTCCAGACTATAATAAAAATATTCTTAGAGGCAAATCATTCTTCTTTAAATCTGTCTACCCTTTCTAAAAGTGGCTGCTAAATTATACACTTTTTGTAGATTGTTAAAAGAGAAAATAATTACATACTAGGACTAAACAAAGCAGCAATTTGGAGATCTGCTTCAAATATAATTTATTTGAATCACCACCTTCAAACTCAATTGATGAATTGATTTTACACATTAATTCTAATCAAGTACTTTTGAATCATTTCAGCTCTATGATGGACTTTGCTTTTCAAATAATGCTTTTCAAATAATAAAATCAATTTACTTTGATATAAACCACTCGACTATTCAAATCAAGCTAATCATTCTAATCAGCTCTGAAGTAATTCTGCAGCATACAAAGGAAATGGGCATATTAAAATCCAGGATGGATTGGAGAAAGTATGGATCCATTAAATGCAGATGTTCCCATTCGAAGGATGATTTCCCAGGAATTACAGTTATATGCCTTTTTATTATGGAAAAGTACTAGAAAAAAAAGAGGAAACCTGTTAAGAAATAAACCAGAGGACTAGAACAACAAAAAAAACATTTGTATTCTGCTCAGAGTATTTCACTTAAAAAATGGGAATAGCTAGTCACAGAATAATATATATCAATAAGCAAATTATTGGATTTTTTTCATCAAGTTGCTCTGTAATTTCTCCTACAATATTCTTAAGCAACTAGCTTATTTTTGTCTCCTTTGGGGAGGAAACATTGAAGTGAGCAATTGGATTGTCATAACTTAACTATTTTTATTTTTTAACATTCATTATGAAAGGCCTACATCAATTAACCTATCTGCCAGACACTCAATACTAGGCATTAAGATTTCCCTCCTCAAGGCAAAGGGACACTGTGGTTTGGATCAGCAGGGTGCCTTACACTTCCTCAGATCTTGAAAGTATAATTCCAATATCCTGAAGAGGCTTAGTTTCATGTATTGGCGAAGTATAGAAGGTCCTCCCACTGCTTTTGCCAGTCCGGTACATGTAAAAGAACAGGCTGCAGTTTAAAACACCTGACCTCTTTATATCAAGCTGGATTTCTAGAGGAAACCCCAAAAATGCTACTCTACTTCAGTATTAAAATTAGTCCTTCAAAGTTTTGATTTACTTGAAACATGAAGCAAAACAGCCCAAAGAAGATCTGGGCCCTTTTGGAGGCCAAAGGTCGTTATTTGAAATAAGTATGATTCCAATTATAAACACTATTTAACGTTTTATTTTTATTTATTTATTTATTTATTTATTTATTTATTTACTTATTTATTAAATTTATTTGATGTGTGTCTTCTAACAAAATGAGGCCAATTCTTTAAAAAAAAAATAAATTCAGAGAAACTTAAAGAAGAAGGCCTATGGAGATTCTCACTCATCCAGGTCATGGTTGTCCCAAAGGTGCTTTTTCAAAAGGCAACCAGACATTTTTGTTTTTGCTTGAAGATGTTTCGCTTCTCATCCAAGAAGCGTCTTCGGTTCTGAAATTATGTACTTCAGTTCTGCACCATTCATTTAGAACCAAAGAAGCTTCTTGGTTGAGAAGCAAAACGTCTTCAATCAAAAAGAGCCTTGGTGGTGCACTTAGCTAGTGCACTGCTAAGTGTTTCCACTTAGCTCCATCTGCCTGCAATTAGTGCAAGTTCGAATCTCACCAGGCTCAAGGTTTACTCAAGACTATCCTTTCGAGGTAGGTAAACTGAGGACCCAGATTGTTGGGGACAATAAGCTGACTTTGTAAAAATGCCACTGGGTGGGGCAAAAGCCCTAATAAGCAGCCATATACAAGGAATGAAGGTATTGCTAAGCACAATGATTTGTGCTTGAAATTGTAAGCCGCTCTGAGTCTCTGGAGAAGGGCGGGATATAAGTTGAAGTTAAAAAAAAACAAAAAACAAAACAAAAAAACCAAAGTACTCCAGTTGTCTTTTGTGAAAAAGCACCTTTGGGTTAAAGAAGGAGGAGAAAGTGTGGCTTACTGTAGGCTTGTGACTAAAACTTATTTCATCTTAAAGTCTCTCTTCTCTCCTTCTTATATGCTTACACCATATAGAGAGACTCCAAGCTCTCTGGAGATAAGGCTGAATTCAGAAGTATAAAACTTTTGGATTCACCAAAGTTCACAGTTGCTTTTGCCATTTCCAAATATATGTATAAGAATAATTTGATAAAAGCAGTATCTCAGTAGACCACAAGGGTTTTGCCTAATCCAACCTTCTTCCTTGATGGAAAGGAAACTAGTTACATACTGGTAGAAGGGTAGAATGGGCCTATCCTTTATCATTGTTGTGTTCCTACATCATGGTAAGCCATAAAAATAATTTAGCCTAAAAATAGGTTAATGGTTTCTGAACCCATGTTTCATAATTTTAAACCATTTACTTATGGGCAACAATTTTTTGATAAAGGATTTAAAATTTGTGGGGAATTCGAGGTTAACAAAGTGGACGGTGCCACCATAGGACTAGAGAGAAATGGGAAGAATTATTGGATGTTTTTCTTTGTTTTGTGTCTTAGCTACATTATGGCTATTTTAAGGTTTACATTGTTCCCAGATGAATAAGGGTATTCTGCACTTTTTAGTCATCATAGCCAGATGCAGCTTATTGGATAAAACGAGACGGTGTGGTGTCTCTCTTATGGTATATCATACATGCAATGATAGCTTGATGTTATGTGCAAGCTTAAATATCGCAAATATTTTTTAATTTAGTAGAGAAATGGACAATTCATTTCAGGAACCAGAGAATATATGTACTGAGATTTTGGGAATAATAACATCCAGCTGCTTAACCTATATTTTCTCAGGAGTCTGGAATGGCAGATTGAGATTCATGGTACTATAATGCTAGGAAGTACCATCAGGGATCATTCATTAAAGAGAAGAATTAATGAAGTGTTTTGACCTTCTTCCACAATGATAATCCTATAGGAAGAATTAAGTTACTGCTGGAATTTAAGTAGGTCTTTGGGCACATTGTTAGTTGAATGGGAAGCCATAAGGCTCATTGTCAGTGGATTGCATATATTCAGAACCTTAAATACACATTTACCATATTTTTTGCTACATAAGATGCACCTGACCATAAGACACACCTAGGTTTAGAGGAGGAAAACAAGAAAAAAAATATTTCGCTCCATGGCATCCATCACTGGTCAGCGATGACTGGATCCCAGTCTCCTGTAACCCTGCCAATCAGTGGGATGGCCAGCCAGAAATGCCACCATTGCTGCCTCCTCCATTTCTACTACCTCCACTGGAGAACGCTGGAGCCTTTGCCGTCGAACAGCTGATTGGTGGTTGGATTGGCCTCCAAGAATACTGCTGATCAGCTGTTCCAGGTGGTGCTGATGCAATATTCACTCCATAGGATGCACAGACATTTCCACCCACTTTTGAGGGGGAAAAGTATGTCTTACGGAGCAAAAAATATTCTGGATTATCATATTAATATTTGATTAATATTTTAAGGCTACTGAGTTTTGTATCTCCAGTTACCCCTAGTAGTAAGTACAGGGATCTCCAAACTTGGCAACTTTAAGACTTGTGGACTTTTTTTTTGTGGACTGTTGCCAGGTTTGGAGACTTCTGAGCAACTACATTGAGTATAGAATGGAGTACATTAATCTGGTACTTTGGGATATTTACTCAAAAGGAACAATCTCTTTTCACCATTGAATTAGGTCCTATTTAAAAGTGGGTGGTGACATCAAAGAAACTATATATTTACTATGATTTTCTTCACAGAAAAGAAAGACTACATAAAAATTGGATTTTGGCATTTTTTGTTTTTTAGAATCTTTTTGCAATGAACTATCATTATAAATTTCTCCTTAGCAACAAAAAGTGCTTTTATGACTTCTCTAACTGGGCTAAATTCCAGGAACTATAATTCCATATTATACTTTATGTACATAATTTTCTTAAATTTATGAGGTTGCTTGTGAGGCTTAATCTTTGTCATAAGGATCAGAGAGCAAGATTCTGTTCCTACTGCCTGCTGTTCCTGATTTGTTTATAGGTTATAAACCTAGCCCAAACCCTGAATGCTTTTTTGTTCCTAAACAAATTAGTCTTCTCATTTCAGCACTGTGAATATACACAATCCATAAGAGGAAAACATCCAGGATTTCTATTTACATGATCATAGCTTAACACGTATAGAAATAATTAGTTTGGCTCATTTGGCAGCTGCTTTTGGTATTTTATATTCTCTTCAGGAGCTTCAAAGAAGGGTGTGGTTGTTTATTCTTCTTTATATTTTTACCCATGAAAAGACTATAATGTTGCATGCTGTTCATAGTGTATGAGTGCACAGGTAAATCCTACGTGGGTAGGGTTTGTACCAGTGGTGAAATTTGATTTTTTTTTTACTACCGGTTCTGTGGGTGTGGCTTGGTGGACATGGCAGGGGAAGGATACTGCAAAATCCTCATTCCCTCTCCACTCCAGGGGAAGACTATTGCAAAATCTCCATTCTGATCCCACTGTGGGGCCAGCCAGAGGCGGTATTTGCCAGTTTTCTGAACTACTCAAAATTTCCGCTACCAGTTCTCCAGAACCTGTCAGAAACTGCTGAATTTCACCCCTGGTTTGTACAGTAGGTGGTTTCCCAAAGGATGAGGAAGGGTTATAGAAAGTGGGACTTCAGTTCTAGAGAAAGGAGAAGAACACCTGCCAGAAAGAAACTGATAGCTGTACTGAATTCTAATTTTGGTTGTTACCATTCCATCTAACCATGACCAGTCTGTAGTTCCCAGCTGATTACTCCCATAGAAATGAGACCCTTCAAAGGAAAAGAATGCCATTCATAGATTATTGTGTACAATATAATTATGTGCAAAGCATAACTGTATATAGTGACACTTGTGTCATGCTTATATATAACTTATTTAGGGTTAGATGATAAACTTTGCTTACATTTTGGTACTTGGGAAAAATGGATGGAAGAAAATCCATGCACAATCCTCATGTGGTCACTTGTCAGTGCCAGATATAAAGTAAGCTGTCTCATTTCCATCACTTCAAACAAAATGTGCTCTGACCTGAAACATTCACACATTTCACTAGGTGTCATCAGGTTTTGCACAACTAAGTGATGAAAATGCATACCAGAACTGAGAGGCACCACTAACTAATCTGCCCTTATGTTTTCCTCATCTGAAAAGTGAACACTGTAATGAATGGAATGTTACTCAGAATTCATGACATTTCCTAATTTTATAAACTATAATATATTGCATATTATGATGTTTGACACTGGTGGTGATCATAGAAAAATCACCAGATCATTTAGTTGACCTTTGAGAATTAATAGCTCTGTCTCTTCATTCCAGACAGTGATGTAAAATTGTTTTCTACATCAGTCTTCCCTTCCAGATACTTTGGAACTACAGGTCCCAGAATTCTCCATCATTACCACATCAGAAGAACACCACTTTGAGGAAAGAGTTATCTATATACAGCCTGCAAGGAAAAGATAGGACTCTTATTGTACGGATCTAGGATTGTTGTTGTTGTTGGTTGCGAAGTTGTGTCCGGCCCATCGTGACCCCATGGACAATGTTCCTCCATGCCTTCCTTTCCTCTACCATCCTTTGGAGCCCATTTAAGCTCACGCCTACTGCTTCAGTCACTCTATCCAGCCATCTCGTTCTCTGTCGTCCCCTTCTTCTTTTGCCCTCAATCTTTCCTACCATTAGGCTCTTCTTCAGTGAGTCCTTCTTTCTCATTAGGTGGCCAAAATATTTGAGTTTCATCTTCAGGATCTGGTCTTCTAAAGAAAGTTCTAGGATACAATATTCCATAATTCAAGAAATCAAGCCAATTGAACTGCTTTAAAGCGTAGCTTCCATCCATCAAAAGTAAGATTGATTCTAATTTGAGAGCCACTTAACATTACTCCCAAGGCTAAGGATTTTCCATTGATTTCAAGGAAGGTAAGCAAAATGAAAACAATCTTGACAACTGGAATAACGTTTGGGGCTGGCTGGCTGACTGAAGATTAAAGACTTGCACTAAAGACTAAAGATTTGTACTAAAAACTGACTGCTATTAATGAAATAAACCACAGTTATTTAATTTTGCATTTAAATGTAACCATTTATTCAAGAGTGATAAAGTCCTTTAACAACAAAATAAAAACAAACACTCAAACAGTAGCCAATAATGAAAATCTATCACCCTTCCAAGTATTAGAATTTTATGGCACTCATCTCCCCTATAAGGTGATGCTGGATGGCTTACAAGTTATAAAACAAGTAGAAAACATTAAAACTGCACAGATTTAAGATTTTTAAATTGGTTTTATCATTACCAATATTTTTTCCATTATTACAGGAAGAGAATAAGAACATACCGTATGTTCATGGAAGGGTCCACTGTCAGCAGAAATTTTCAAATGATTTAACAATGACCAGTAGGACTACTGGTCAAAATTAAGTTGGGACTTTGTCATTCTATGATAAGAATCATGTTCCATGGTTCCCAAACTGTAATTCTCTTTGTATAGGCAATTGAAGTTGGGTACTTGGCTCAGATAGGAAGCTTTATAAAATTAATTCTTAATTAAATTTAACTACTTAGGTCATATGTTTTTAATATGCAGATAAAACCTTATGAAATCCTGAGTAAATTTCATTAGCCATGGTTTAATTAGTCAAGCTTTGGTGTATAATCATTAGTGGCCTGGTTTTATATAGTTCTAAACCAGGTTGCAAGTTATAAATTGATGAGAAGCCAAAATGGAATAATTGGGATTGGGATAGCATATTGTGGATATCAAAATTTTATTTATGTACAGTATAAGGTAAACTCATATGTTAATTGAAGAGAAAACCCCAAAGTAATATATATAAAATGTTGGATTCCTGCAATTGGTCACAGGAATGGACTAGAAGAATTCCAAGTTCCCTTTTAATCCTTACATTCTATAATTATGGTATGTATTTATGATGATATTATGAGGACTACTTTCATTATAAGTTCAAAGCAATAAGTCAGGAAAAAATGAAGAATTAATAAATTCTAGATCAACAGTTTAGTAGTTAAATTGCTTCTCAGGAGTAAATCCAATTGAGTTCAATAGGTTTATTCTGAAATAATTATTCATAACATCGCAGACATATTTTGTGGGAAGTAATGATATGCATATATTGATTTGAGGAATATTTTTAAACAGGGGAAACTGAAATGTTAATGAAACCATTTGGGAAAAGGATGGCTCCAGCATAAATTTGCATTGAATTGCTGACTATATTTTTTTAAAGCTAGTGATATTCCTCTCACATCTTTTCCCCTCCCAAATCTACCTGCCCCATATTTCATTCTTAAAATCTAGAGATGGGGGATGAGCCAGAGAGCATTTGATCAAAAATAGGTCAGAAATCAACATTTCATTTATTAATGAAACCTATCCTATCCATTGACAGCACTATTTACATAGCTAGCTATGTAAATGACTGTAATAACAAACTGGGCAAGTAATTTCCTTTAGGGCAAAAATGCTCCCTTTTTGAAGTTTTCCCCCAAAAAAGTCTGTCATCCTCCTTAGCAACTGAGAAACCCAGATGATACACATAGACAGGAGAGATTAGTTGTCTGAGTTTATGAGGGTGCCACTCTTTGATAGATTTGCAATTGCAAATTGCAAATTGCAAATTTGCAATTCAAAGCCATTTGTTTCCTTTTCTAATTTTTTTTTCATCCTATAATGTTGGATTTCAAGTCCCATAGTACACAACTGGCATGGATTTGGCTGAAGATTATGGGTCTCAAAACCCATCTGGAGATGATCAGATCAGGAATTGCATCTTAGAACGTCATTCTTGGTAGTGTGAAGACTTCTGAAATGAAATACTCTATAATCACAATCTGAGCTCTTTTTCGACTTAGGGTATTGATCTGACTCTCATCACCCTTTCAGTTCTTTTCATGAAAAGAAAATTCTTCCATTTCTTTAAAAGATGAAGACAAAAAGAATCAAAGTAGAAAAAAAGCAACAAATACCACTTAATCTTTACACCCCAACAGCCATATTATGTTCTATGGTCGTGATGGCGAACCTATGGCATGTGTGCCAGAGATGGCATGCAGTGCCTTTCTGATGGCGCGCAAACCGTAGCCCTAGTTCAGTTCCGCTGGGCATGCGCGTGCCTCTTGCTGGCCATCTGGTCTTCAGGTCTCTGCCACACATGCGTGTGGGGCGGGGCACATGTGGGGGGCCTGCACGTGCATGTGCTGGGGGTGGGGCACATGCAGGGACATACATGCATGCGTGGGGGTCCTGGGAGCATACAGGGGCCACACACGCATATGCGGGGGGTGGGGGTGGGGGTGGAGCACATGTGTGGGGCCTGCATGCACATTGCACTTTGGGGGTTCAGGCACGCTCATATTGGCACGCACACATGCACACTTTGGGCACTTGGTCTGGAAAAGGTTAGCCATCCCTGTTCTATGGCATTCTTGAAAGATCTTTATTTAAAATTAGAAAAATAGCACAGCCTCTTTAAGCTAGCTGTCCGTTCATGACTTTATTCAAAATGTTATTTTCTAATTTGCAGATTAAAAAGCTCTCTAAAGCAGAAGTGTGCAAAGTTTTGTGGAGGAAGGGTTTCCGGGGGAGATGGGATTTCTGCAAAAGTAAAAGTGGGTTAGGCTAAATTAATGTATGTAATTAAAAGTAATTAAAATGATCCCTTTGTTTTTATTTAATAATGGCTTTTTCATTGGCCTTTTCAGTACTTCCTCATTTCTGGTGAAAAAAAATTTTTTCTAATAGGTGAATTTAGTCTTACTTTTATTGCTTATTTTCTTATATTCTTTAATCT
>JANHFM010008397.1:0-11780 GCA_032468115.1 Grayia smithii
GTTATATTATATAGTGGTTATTAAGTTGGGCAAAAATTTTGTAAACCATGCTCATTAATCGTGGCCCAGTTGCTGAGTGCCCAAAATGTGGTCATGTGACCCTGGGGGAAGGCCAGCCATCGGAACTTCAGAACCAGGTTACAAGTACCTCTTGGGATGTGTCCATCATAACTTCAAAGAGTCACTAAGCTACCAGTCATAAATTAAGGGCTACCTGTAAGTAACTTGGGGACCATGCAATTAACAGGAACAGTACATTTTTAAAGAACTGAATCTGATAGCCTTTCCTCAAAAACAAAGTCATACTTTCCCGCACTGATGAACATCTCATCCTTGCAGTTGGAATATACCAGTGTGGTTGGGTTCCCAGCACTACGAGCAGAAGCAGGACTACCACAGATGGCTTCTTTCTTTTGGATACTCCACACCACAATGCTGTCAGGAGAGCAAGATATTTGTTTGTCTTCAGTGAATAGTTATTTTGAACTTGATACAATTATGCTTCAAGGAGCATTTCTCCCAAATAAATACAGTTGTAGCTGTATTGCGTTTAGTTACTATGCAAACATTAAGGAGGTCTAGAAGCGCTCTGTGGGGTTTTATTTCAACCCATTTTCCAGTCCCGCTTTTATGAACGTTTATGAAGTTTTCCAAATCAAATGAATTGTCTCGCTTACCAGAGGAGAGGCGAGAAAACTGACTGAATGGAAAAAGAAGAAGGGAGTAGAAATTATTGTAACTCTTTGATTGCTCATTCATTTCATGCCAATCTAATGACTTATTCATACAACTCAGTAAGCCTTAATTGCTTAGTTAACAGTGTGGTGAAAGGTGAACATCTCACACTAGCTAAACTGCAGAAATAAAACAGTATTTTATAGTGGGTTTCAAGAACCAGTTATTATTATTATTATTATTTATTGCATTTATATGCCGCCCTATAGGACTCAGGGCGGCTCACAAGAATTTAAAAAGATAGACAACAATAAATAAGCTAAAAGTGAAGATTATTATACAATAAATGCATGAAATAACTAATTAAAAGCCAATTAAGAATCAATTTAAGAATTTAAAACAAGTTAAAACAATCAGTTTAAAAACACCATCACGTCAGCCTATTTGATTAAAAAGCCATGTCTTTAGGTCACGTCGGAAGGAATGGAGGTCAGGAGCAGTCCGAAGGTCAGTGGGAAGTTCATTCCAGAGGGTCGGTGCGCCCACAGAGAACGCCCTCGCTCTGGGCACCCCCAGCCGACATTTTCTGGCCGATGGTACCCTGAGGAGTGCAGCCCTATGTGAGCGCACAGGGCGGTGGGATGAAGGCAGGAGATGGTCCTGCAAGTACCCTGAACCGATGCCATGTAGGGCTTTATAGATAAGTACCAGCACCTTGAAGCAAATCTGGAGAACCACTGGCAGCCAGTGCAGCTCGTACAGGAGAGGTGTCATATGGGAGTAATGGGAAGCTCCAGTAACTACCCGCACGGCCGCATTCTGGACTACCTGGAGTCTCCGGGTAAACCCCAAGGGCAGCCCCATGTAGAGAGCATTGCAGTAGTCTAGGCGAGAAGTGACCAGGGCCTGAGTGACTGTGCGAAGGGCATCCCGGTCTAGGAAAGGGTGCACCAGGTGAACCTGGGCGAAGGCCCCCCTGGTCACGGCCGTCAAATGGTCTTCTAAAGACAGCCGTGAATCCAGGAGGACTCCTAAGTTGCGGACCCTTTCAGAGAGAGCGAATAACTCCCCTCCCATCAAAAATGATGGGGCCTCTAGACCTTGGGATGCCGGCAGCCACAGCCAATCAGTCTTGGAGGGGTTGAGTTTAAGCCTGTTTCTATTCATCCAGGCCCGCACTGCCTCCAGGCATTGGGACATCACAGAAAGGGCATCCCTGGGATGGTCCATGGTGGAGATGTACAACTGGGTATCATCAGCGTACTGATGATACCTCACCCTGAAACTATGAATGATCTCATGTTGAAGAGCAGGGGGGAGAGGACCGACCCCTGAGGCACCCCACATAGGAGAGGCCTCGGGGACGACCTCTGTCCCCCCGCCCATACGAATTGCGAGTGACCCAAAAGGTAGGAGAAGAACCACTGAAGAACAGTGCCTCCTACTTCCAACCCTCCGAGTTGCCGCAGCAGAATACCATGGTTGATGGTAACAAAGGCCGCTGAGAGGTCAAGTAGCACCAGGATGGAGGAGTATCCCCCATCCCAGGCCCACCAGAGATCATTTACCAGGGCGGCCAATGCCATTTCTGTGGTGAAACCTGTGCTGCCATTCTGTGCTGCCGTTTCATTGCACCTGAAACCCAATTGGTACAGGTCTAGATAGTCCACTTCCTCCAGGACTTCCTTTTGGGAATCACCAGATAAGTCTTCATGGATCTTGGGAAAGGTCAAGTTTATGCTGCTTGTGGCTGCACAATGACTCCAAGTCATTGAGAGCCTCGGTGGTGCACTTAACTAGTGCACTGCTAAGTGTTTCCACTTAGCTCCAGCTGCCTGTAATTAGTGCAAGTTCAAATCTCACCAGGCTCAACGTTAACTCAGCCTTCCATCCTTTCGAGGTAGGTAAACTGAGGACCCAGATTGTTGGGGGCAATAAGCTGACTTTGTAAAAATGCCGCTTGAGGGGGGCAAAAGCCCTAATAATAAGCAGGCATATACATGGAATGAAGGCTATTGCTAAGCATGTTGATTTGTGCTTAAGAAATTGTAAGCTGCCCTTACAATTTCTGAGTCTCCGGAGAAGGGCAGCATATAAATTGGAATAATAAAAAAAAAGTTAGACACTTGCTTGACCTCATCATCAATAAAAACACATATAAATAGAATATTGTATACTATATGTATGTGAGATTATAGACATACATATAACTCTCTTCCCCCTTTCTACTACAATTTTTAAAAAATTGAATAATGGGTGTTTGTCAATTAGTTGGGGACCTTTCTTATACACATGTGCTTTGTTTTATTACTAGGTATGATGAAAGTATTATTTAGTGATAAAATGTTCCTCACAACACAGAAAGAAATTGGAATTTTAAAAATACATATATTATCTGACTGGGTACGGTAATTATTTAAAAAGACTGATTAATTATGTTCCCATTAAAACTCTCCTTGGTAAACACTAGCAAATCTAAGAACTGAGACAAGATAAAATGCACAAGTGTTTACAACTTCATTGGAAAGTGGATCACTGAAAGAAAGTAGTGAATGTTTAAATCAGGTTTGAGCAATAGTGGATAAACTTCAGAATAAGATGAAAACTTGATCATTTATAGATAACTGGGAAGTGAAATAACAATGGCACAATGGTTACTTTTAATCCTGTTATTACCATGGACAGTATGGATGACTGAAATGGCAAAATGTACTAGCAATGAACCACTTGCTATTGTGCATGAATACTTTCAAGCCAGTGATTTGATCATTGGTGGCATCACATCTCTTATCACCATCCCTACAGTTCCTCCTACCTTTGGTGAAGATCCTCACTATTCATTTAATGATGACTTTCTGTGAGCAATCTTCTTCCCCTCCTTTTTCTATCTGTATACATGTGTGGAAGTACTCATATACAGCACCTGATTATATTCATCACAATTACTGAAAATGATTCATATTTAAATTATGTACATAAACTAAATGTTATTTTTTGTACTGCATATGATATTTGATGGATGAACTAAAGTAAGAAAACAGTCTAGTAAATCAGTCAATGATTTAAATAGTAATCAGGTACTGATTAGTTGGAATTAAATGGTTGGGATTAAAGCAATTGATATTGAGACTGGTTGTCTCTAGCAAATAAGTGAAGTTAAACATTATAATGGCTATTTTTATTTAATTGCAACAAACCACGCTTAGGAGAAAAGATTTTAGAAGGAAAATGTACACATACCATTAACTTCCTAGGTAACTTTAAAAAAATGTATATTTTTTTAGTTTACTTATAGAATTAAAATTCTTACATTATCCTAATAATAATGTGGTTCTGTACTAAATGTTATTTGATGTGATATTTTTTTAATCATAGGAGTAACAAGATAAAAGTATAATATATTTTCTATTTTTAAAAGGATCGGAGCATTTCTCTTTAACAGAAAATAACTTCAAATTAGTCATGGACTCAAAAGGATTTTTATAAATAGTTTCCAAGTTGTGAGAATAGGAGAGCAGTCCTATTAAAGCATAACTTGAAGCATTACTTTCAAAATGTAGTTAAGATGTTGATTCCAATAAAATGATGTAATATGGCAAAGCAAGTGCTCAATTCTAAGAATTTCAATGAAGCATATAAATGTTAAAATGACTTTCTTAGATGCAGAACTTCCTTCAATGAATGTTTAATTCTAATAACAGCATTCTTACAAAATACTATCAACATATCTTGGCTCTGATATTTGCTGTGAAGGAGATCAATGAAACCCCTCATATCTTACCAAACATCACTCTAGGATTTAGAATCTATGATAACTATGCTGGAACATACACATCATATGCCACAATGAAACTTTTCTCCAGACAGAAGAAATTTATCCCCAATTTTAAGTGTGAAATCCAGAACAAACTAATTTCAGTCATTGGAGCACTTTATTCTGGAATCTCTTTCAAGATGGCACGTATTTTGAGCATCTACAAAGTTCCACAGGTGGGAATTTAAGGAAACTTACATGAATTTAATTACTTGAGTTTTGTAAACCTAGATCATTTTTTTTGTTATGAAGCACAATGAATAATTTCAAATTATTACAATAACTAATATATAAAGAAATTCATCCCCAATTCTAAGAGTGATATCCAGAACAAACTCATTTCAGTCATTGGAGAACTTCATTCTGGAATCTCTTTCATTATGGCATTTATTTTGTGTATCTACAAAGTTCCATTTCTTTTGTGTATCTACAAAGTTCCACAGGTAGGAATTATAAGTATCTCACAGAATTTGAAGACATACTGTGTTTAAACTTATTAAATAATATATTTAGAACTTTACATAGTGACCAGGATCCAATAAACTTTTCTTTTTTTCTAACCTCTGCCTCTGCCTGTAAATGCCTATGATCCAAATGAAGGTATGCAATTTTTATTCTTATCTTAATTTTTTGACTTTTCTTTGAACAGATCACATATGGTTCTCCTTTACATAAGAATGATAGCTCTGAAGAATATTCTTTCTATCAGATGGTCCCAAATGAAGCCCACCAATACAAGGCGATTGTCCAGCTTTTTTTGCACTTCAGGTGGACATGGATTGGAATACTATTTAAAGATGAAGATGGAGAAAAGTTTGTGCGTACTATTTCTTCCATGTTTTCTCCTCATAGAATCTGTGTTGCTTTCTTGAAAAGACTTAAGCCATTTTATCTAGGTACCATTCTTGATGACCTGGATTGGCTAGTGGAAATGTACCTTTTCTTGATGAGAAGTAATGCCAATGTTGTGATAATTTATGAAAGAAATATGGTGATTTTGAGAATGTTACTTTATCTGCCACAAATGGAATTAGTGCCTAAGGAACCAAAAGGGAAAGTGTGGATCATGGTGGCTCAGAGTGATCTTGCATCATATTTCTATCAAAGAAAGTGGGATATTCAAGTATTTTATGGTGCTCTGTCCTTCACTGTTCATTCAAATGAGGTTCCAGGTTTCCGACAGTTTCTTCAGACTATAAACCCTTTATCAAGAGATGATGGTTTTATCAAAAATGTGTGGGCAAATGCATTTGATTGCATGTTTCCCAAACTGCCTCCAACTGAGAAAACCAATAACCCCTGTAGTGGGCAGGAAAAGCTGGAGACACTTCCTGGAGCTTTTTTTGAAGTGACTATGAGTAGTTATAGCTACGGTGTATATAATGCAGTCTATGCAGTAGCACATGCTACTCAGGCCATGTGGTCACGCCATTTCAGACAGAGAAAAATCGTAAATGGAGAAAAAGCATTTCTTCATGATTTCCAGCCATGGAAGGTAATGTAGTATATTGTTCAATTATTTTAGATCTTTCAAGACTCATAACTTTTCCATTGGAGTTTCTTGATTAAGATATCTTCAACTTTCTAGACACTTTGCTTACTGTGTCCTCTACATAACTATATTTTAATTCTTTTAATTCTTTAATTATTTACATTAGTATTATAGCATTTAATGAAATCCCATGGAGAAACTGTTGTTTACTTTTCTGGCATCCATCCTTATGACTTTTCAAAAGTTTCCTACTTCTTTTTTTGACTTTGTTATTGCAAAGGGGACTGGATGGATTGGGTACTGGATGTTGAATGGATCATTTAAAATGGCTTACCTTCAGTAAAATGTGACTAACATGAGCATCATTTGATGGATGATCCTTTTTTTACCCATTTCCTCTTTTAAATTAAAATAGGTCTCTTTTTTATTGTGAAATATTCTGCAATCCACTTCAAACAAATGAGGAAAACAGAAATAATATATAATGGTGTTAGGATCTGGGATTTAAGAATTATATCTGAAACATTTTTATAAACTTTCTTGCTCTTCTTTGACTTGCAGCTCCACTCTTTCTTGAAAAAAATCATATTTAACAATAGTGCAGGTGATCAGATTTCTTTTGATCAGAATGGAGAATTGGCAAGTGGATTTGATATTGTAAACTGGGTCACATTTCCAAATCAATCTATTCATCATGTTAAAGTCGGAAAACTAATGCCTTCAGCTTTATCAAGTAAGATATTTACCATCCAGGATGATGCCCTTACTTGGCACAGCAGTTTTAACCAGGTGGGTTTAGTGGATGCTCATTTTTTTTACATGTTTTTAAATAATTATTTTTATAAATGTGTGCATATATGCATATATTTTATTTATCGGTCACACTTTTTGTTTGCATTATTTCAATTCCAGTGAATATAAATGAATTTAACATTTCTCAAAAGTTATATATCTTCATATTACAGATATTAGTATTAAATAATCAAGTATATGTTAATGGGATTAAAAAATCCAAGTAAAACTAAAATGACAGATTTATATATACCTGATAGGTAAGATTTTTATATTTATGTTTGTGATAAGAGTGAAGATCTATTTATTGAAACTATTCATAAGGATTTAATACTGAATAAATCTAAATACAATAGTTTTTAGATATGATTTTTTAAAAAATTATTTTGCTGAAGAGCAGCATGTTACATTTTGTGATAAGATCACAGGAGGTGGCAGATATTATCTCATAGCCATTGTACCATATCTTTCAAAAATCCTGGAGCACTGGGAGTATTACTATTGGAAAAGAGCTGATTTGGTTCCCATCTTCAAAAAAAAGGGAGAAGGGAACAGACCCAGAAAATTACAGATCATTCAGTCTTACATCAATACCTGGGAAAATGTTGAAAATAATTAAAAGAAAACAGATATTTGAGCATCTAGAAACAAAGAAAAGCCAGCTTGGGTTTGTTAAAAACAGATCATGTCAAACCACTTTTAATTTTTTAAAACTATATTTAATTGAATTTTTAACTTTATTATTGCCCCTTTTTAATTTTAATGTTCTATTGTCTTAATGTTCAATGTCACTGTTATGTTGTAATGTATTTGTTTGGTTTTATCTGTTTTATGTGTCGTATATGCCTTTTATATGTTTTTTGTATTATCTATGTTTTTTATTGTGATCCGCCCTGAGTCCTTCGGGAGAAGGGTGGCATAGAAATTTAAATAAAATAAAAAATAAAATAAATATCAAAGCATTCTGCTGTCATAGCTTGGCCATGGCATGGCCACAAGTCTGTCATCATAAATTTATCTTATGCAATTTGAAAGTCATGTCTTTATGCTAGTAGATATTATACATTGTTGAAGAGTTAAATCTATGATCAAATTGCCCCTTACATGTTTTCCCCTTGGGAAAACGTTGCTGCAAAGCAAAGTAAGAATCATTATCACTCTTATGAGTAGAATGCAATATTTTTGTACTTACCTTATAAGGTATCTCTATAAGGTCTTTTAATTATAAAATAATCTCTCTAGTGAGTTTCAGCTTCCTCAGCGTGCCAATGTGAAGATTAAATCCAAGGGAATATATCATGAAGCATTTCCTCCCACTGGCCTTTTTCAGATCAGCAAAAAGGAAGAACATAACAGAAAAAATTGAAAAAACTTTCATTTTAGCTATCTTATCAGGTAAATTCAAATGCCACCTAAGGAATTTTAAAGTATCCCGAAAATAAAGTAGAAAAACAAAAGTGTTCCACAAAAGGAGTTCCACAAAAGCTTTCAGAAATTTGAAGATGAATTTCAGCATAATTTTAGGAATATAAATTGAGCCGTAAATTGTTTTTCTGAACTCAATTACTTCATTTCAAAACCTCCCTCTCAAGGATCAAGCCTAAGAATTGAAGTAGGCAGTGTAAGGGAGAAATTATCATATGATACTATTTTCTGGCTCTGAATGAACATCACCCTGCACAGCTATCCTAAAGCTTAGCTTTTTGGCTTTTTTTTAAATGGAAATTTTATTTTATGTACAGCTACCACAGGGGTGTAATCCAACAGGTTCTGACAGGTTCTAGAGAACCGGTAGCAGAAATTTTGAGTAGTTCAGAAAACCAGCAAATACCACCTCTGGCTGGCCCCAGAGTGGGGTGGAAATGGAGATTTTCCAATATCCTTCCCCTGAGTGGGGTAGGAATGGATATTTTGCAGTATCCTTCCCCCACCATGCCCACTAAGCCACACCACGCCCACCAAGCCACGCCCACAGAACCGGTAGTAAAAAAAATTGGATTTCACCCCTGCCTAGCAGCAGGCTCCCACCCAGACTGGCTAACAGAAGGAAGGATAGTGCTGATAATGGAAAATCCCACAAGGGAACAACACTGTCTAACTACCAACCAATAACATAACTGGTTAATCAATAATCAAGAACAGTGAAGGGAGTGGCTGCAGAAAGAAGTAAAATGTTCAGAGTAGTTATCAATTCCTTGTTGTGAAGGGTGGCTTCCTTGGGTGGAAGAAGGGAAGTGAAGACCCAGCAGGATGAGTGCTCTGCTAAGACCAGGTACAGGAAGCAGGAACCTAGTGGTGCAAGTGGCAGCAGCATCGAAGACCCAGAGTAGAAAGAGGGGATTGGCTGGGAGTGGAAAAACCCTGGTCTCTGGGAAGAAGTAGTAGGTTTTCAGCTTTCCAGGAAGACATCAGACCAGACTGAGCACAATACATTTAATTCCAGCCCTCCCTCCTTTCCTTCCTTTGTCTCTCTCTCTCTATCTTTCTTGTCAAATTCAGAAATTGGGGAGGGAATACAGAGATAAAAGAGGATAAAAGAGGAACAGGAGAGATAGATGGGAATAGTCTCCGGGAAAGATCACTGCCAGGTGAACAACAGTAATGTCTTGTACAGTACATACCTGTTATACCAGACCATCTTACTTGTCTCTTGGGAAACCCACATGCAGGTCAAGAAGCAATAGTGAGAACTGGACATGGAACCATTGATTGGTTCAAAATTGGGAAAGGAGTCCGGCAAGGCTCTATACTATCACCCTGCCTATTTAACTTATATGCAGAGCACATCATGAGAAAGGCGAGGCTACAGTAGATGTATCAAAAGTTGGAATTAAGATTGCTGGGACAAATATCAACACCCTCAGATATGCAGATGATACACTCTAATGGCAGAAAGCAAAGAGGAACTAAAGAGCCTTGTGATGCTGGTGAAGGAGAGTGCAAAAGTTGGCTTGAAACTCAATATTAAGAAAACTAATATCATGGCATCTGGCCCTTTCAATTCCTGGCAAATAGATGGGGAAGAAATGGAGGTAATAGATTTTATTTTCCTGGGTTCCAAGATCACTGCAGATGGGGACTGCAGCCGAGAAATTAAAAGATGCTTGCTCCTGGGAAGGAAAGCTATGGCAAATCTAAACAGCATTCCAAAAAGCATGCTGTCTAGGTTTGCATGCACCAACAAAAGTGCGTATAGTCAAGGCTATGGTTTCCCCAGTTGCAATGTATGGCTGTGAAGGTTGGACCATAAGAAAGGCTGAGCACCAAAGAATTGAGGCCTTTGAACTATGGTGCTGGAGAAGACTCCTGTGAGTCCCTTAGACTGCAAGGCAATCAAACTGGTCAGTCCTAGAGGAGATCAACCCTGACTGTTAGAAGGCCAGATCCTGAAGTTGAAACTCAAATAATTTGGCCACCTAATGAGAAGGAAGGACTCACTGGAGAAGAGCTTAATGATGGGAAAGATTGGGGGCAAAAAAAGAATGGGGCAACAGAGAATGACGTAGCTGGATAGCATCAGGAAAGCAGTAGGAGTGAGCTTAAATGGACTCCAGAGGATGGTAGAGGACAGGAAGGTCTGGAGGCATGTTGTCCATGGGGTGTGATTGCTCAGACATGACTTTGCAACTAACAACAACAAAGACTGCCACAAATGAAAATGGTAACATTAGGATAAATTCCTAATGCAATTTGGCTCTGAGAAAATAAATGGATCGATTGATTAAACCACGCCCTCCCCAATATGCTGTTTAGATTATGCAAAAGCCTAGTGGAATTATTTTAATCTGGGGTGTTGTGGAACCTTAATTTTGGAATTTAGGCCCAGTACTGTATACAGGTAGTCCTCGACTTACAACAGTTCCCTTAATGATTGTTCAAAGTTACAACAGCACTGAAAAAAGTGACATGACCATTTTTCACACTTATGACCTTTGCAGCATCTCCATGATCATGTGATCCCCATGATCATGTGTCAAAATTCAGATGCTTGGCGATTGGTTCATATTTATGACTATTGCTGTGTCCCAAGGTCATGTATCCCCTATTGCAACCTTTTAATAAGCAAAATCAACAGGGAAAGCACATTCACTTAACAACTGCGTTACCAACTTATCAACTGCATGATTCACTTAACAACCATGGCAAGGAAGGTCATAAAGTGGGGCAAAATTAAATTAACAAATGTCTCACTTAACAACAGAAATTTCAGGCTCAATTGTGGTCATAAGTCAAGGACTACCTGCACACTCAACTTTGAGGGCAACCATAATACTGATGCAGCCCTCAATGAAATTGAATTTGACACCCCTGGTGTAGAAGAACAAGAACACAATAAACTGTGCACTGGATAGGGTGCCAGTGCTATCTCCATTTACTTTAAAGTTCCAAGAAAAGAATGACAAAGTTCCAGACTACCCGGATTTTAATTGTGAGAAGACAAAGACTCTTCAAGATATTCAGGGGCTTCTCCAAGAAGGAATGATATGGTCTTCCAATATCTAATGGGCTATCACAGAGAAGAGGATAACAATCTATTCTCCAAAGCAACTGAGGACAGGCCAAGAAGTAATGGATGAAAACTAATCAAGGAGACAATCAACCTAGAACTAAAGAGAAATTGCCTGTCAGTGAGAACAATTAATCAGTGGAATGACTTGCCTCCACAAGTGAGGGATCCAACACTGGAGGTTTTTAAGAAGAAAATGGACAATATCTGGAATGGTAATTTACATCTTTTTAGAGCGTCCTTGAAGCACTTGGAGGTTTCTCTGTGTCTTTAGGGTCACCTGAGTAGTTATCCTGTCAGAGCTGAAGAAGCTTCTTAGATAAGAAGTGAAACGTCTTCAAAAGAAAAAACAAGAAAGTCCAGCTACCTCCTGAAAAAGCACCTTGGGACAACCATGATCCGGATGACTGAGAATCTCTACAGACTTTTAGAATAGAATAGAATAGAATTCTTTATTGGCCAAGTGTGATTGGACACACAAGGAATTTGTCTTGGTGCAT
>JANHFM010008397.1:11880-27811 GCA_032468115.1 Grayia smithii
TTCTATTCTATTCTATTCTATTCTATTCTATTCTATTCTATTCTATTCTATTCTATTCTATTCTATTCTATTCATCTTATTAAGATAACCACTTCAGTTTTATCTTTTTCCTCCCCAAAATATATGTCGCCTTCCCCCATCTTTATCATTTTTTTTCAGCACTTCAGTTTTCATGCCCTATGACAACTTCTTGTGCTTTCAAAATCCCTTCCTTAATTTAGCAAATTTACAATATGTTTGCTTTCTCCAACCTCTGCATTCAGATTTTTCAACAAAGTTCCCAAGCCATGTGCTAAAGTTCAGGTATGTTATATCTGCATAAAATAAAATCATGTGGATTTGCATGGTTAGTTGTACTCAGGGGTGGGTTCTACTGACCTTTACTACCGGTTCTGATGATGCACGCGTGCACCGAACAGGCGCTCCACACATGCGCAGTAGCTTTTTTTGAGGAAAAACCCTCAAAAAAAGCATTCTAAACATGTGCGGAGCGTGTGGAGCCCCGAGAACGGTAAGTACTGGTGCGCGGGTAGGCCCGGTCGTGGAGAACCGGTTCAGTGATGTCACAGTGATGATCGCACGAACCGGCACGAATCAGGAGCAACCCACCACTGGTTGTACTCTTATGTTTTGGTCTTTGAAATATTTATCTCTCCCCACCTATCATCTTGATTGAAACGCTGTGCCTGTTCTCTGCATGCTACCTATTGGGAAGTAGTCCCTTGTTCCAAAATCTGCCTGCGTTGAGTACCTGTGCAAGTTTGCACAAGCATGTGAATGCAGAATACACAGTACCAGATGAAATGTTAAGCATGAGCCTTTGATCTGCTCCTTGGCTTAGATGTTAATGAAGGTGCCTGTCCTTATCTTCATCAGGAAAGATTGAGTAGAATGCCTAAGCAGCAGCCTGCTGTGTAAACACAGACAAGCAGATGGCATAGAACACTATATTCAATGGTTGTGCAGAAGAGGCTGCTTGACAAGAATGGCTTCACTGAGTCCATGATCATTTCATTGCGCCATTTGTAAGCAGCTCACCAATATTTTATTGAGTTTTAATTGTCTCCTTTATTTATTTGCTTCCTCGCTAATATGGCTCTGCCCCTTTTACTCCATTCATTCTGAATGAATTACGCTTTTTCTTGCCTGTTAGGGATTTGCTTAATATTTCATTCATAGCTAATATACCCATCTATAAATATACCCAAGGAGGAAATTTATCCATTTACCTAAGCATTAATGACATCTGCTTGGAACAGACAGGTTCATAAGTAGAGCAGCTTCTGTCTCAGGAATACCTGGGAAGATCTTAATAGTTGCTTGTAAAAAAAAAAAAGAAGAATTATTGTTACTACTGCAGTCACAAAGTCAGAGAAAATTGTTTATAAATAGCTGGTTCTATGGAGCGTGATTGCATTAAACGATACAAAGCAATTCATGTTCTGATGCAATTGCTTATCTATCTATCTGTTTCTCGGAAAATAAGACTCTGTCTTATATTTTTTTGAATCCAAAATAAGCATTTGGCCTTATTTTTGGGGAGGTCTTATTATTTTGGGGCATGTGGAGCAAGATGGGGCTCCTCTTGCCATCTTACCTGATTTCCAGCTCTGAGTTTAAATATTTTTGGTGAGGGCTTATTTTCAGGGGGAGGTTTATTTTAGTGCATGCACTCAAATAAGGCTTATTGGGCTTATTATCAGGGGATGTCTTATTTTTGGGGAAACAGGATATATAAGCTTGTTAAATGTGATAAATGTGATCAAAATTGTTCTATTTGTATCAAAATATACAAATTTTTAATTTTAATGTTCTATTGTCTTAATGTTCAATGTCACTGTTATGTCGTAATGTATTTGTTTGGTTTTATTTGTTTTATGTGTTGTATATACCTTTTATATGTTTTTTGTATCTTCTGTTTTTTATTGTGAGCCGCCCTGAGTCCTTCGGGAGAAGGGCGGCATAGAAATTTAAATAAAATAAATAAAAAATAAATGTATTATTTGACAAAGTGACTAAATTAGTAGAACAGCAAAATATTGTGGATATAGTATACTTAGAATTCAGCAAGGCATTTGACATAGTAGACTACAACTTACTTCTTGGTAAATTAGAAAAATGTGGGATAGACAAGCAACACCACCAGATGGATTTGTAACTGGCTCACAAATCATACTCAATGAGTAGTCCTTAATGATATTACATCTACATCAGGGGTGGGTTCCACTTACCTTTACTACCGGTTCGCAACAAGAGCACACACATGTGCTCGCTTCTGCACATTTGCAGAAGCTTCTGCACATGTGCAGATCATCTGTGATGAAATTGGGGCTGGTGGGCGGAGCCTCCTGCTGCCATTACTACCGGCTCACAAGAACCAGACTGAACCAGGAATAACCCACAACTGATCTACATGGAGGGAAGTAAGCAATGGGGTACCACAAGGTTTTGTCTTAGGTCCAGTACTCTTCAATATCTTCATAAATGATTTAGATGAGGGTATAGAAGGAGAACTCATCAAATTTGCAAATGATTTTTTTAGATGCAGATGCAGTTGGCAAGAATAGCAAATACTCCAGAAGACAAGCTTGGGATCCAAAAAACATCCTGACAGACTTGAACAATGGGCCCTATCCAACAAGCAATTTAATATGGAGAAAAACAAAGTTTTACACCTAGACAGGAAAAATGAAATGTATAAGTACAGATTAGATGAAACTTGGTTCAAAAGCAGTAACTGTGAAAGGGACCGTGGAGTTCTAGTGGGCAATCACTTAAACGTGAGCCAGCAACATATAGCACCAGTCAAAAAAGTTAATACAATCCTCAATTGTATTTTGAGTCTATGAGGCATAGAATCAAAGTCACATGAAGTATTAATACTGCTTTATAAATCCTTAGTAAAATAACTCCTGGTATACTGCATCCAGTTTTAGTCACCACATTACTAAAAAGTTGTTGAGACTTTGGAAAAAGTGCAAAGAAGAAAAGCTAAGATGATTAAAGGCCTGGAGACAAAAACACATGAAGAATAGTTGCAGGAATTGGTCGAGAAAAGAACAACTGGGTGGGATGGGACATGATAGCACTATTCTAGTATTTGAGGGGCTAATACAAAGAAGATAGGGTCAATTTATTTTCCAAAGCACCAGAAGGCAAGACCAGAAACAATGCATGGAAACTAATCAAGGAGAGACTAGAAAGACTAGAAGACCTCCAAGGTCCCTTCCTGTTCTATTCTGATTAATCATATTAATGAAATTGAACAGGCTCTAGGTTAGAAACCAGAAGATTTTGAATTTAGTCCAGAATATTTTTACAGATAGTCCTCCTTTTAGAACAGTATATTTAGTGACTTTTCAAATTTACAATAGTACTGAAAGAAAGTAACTTACAACTATTTTTGACACTTGCGACTATTGCAGCATTCCTATATATGCGGATGCTTGACAACTGACTCACATTTATGACAGTTGCAATGTCATAATTTAACAAATGTTTCACTTAGCAACATAAACGCTGAGCTTAATTGTGGTCATAAGTTGAGGGCTACCTGTATATCTAAACCCTAAATGGCAGTAGTTAACTCTCCTTCCTATTCATTTACTAGACACTGCCCATTTCGTCATGTACAGAGAGCTGTCTTCCTGGTTATTTCAAACAAAAGCAAGAAGGAAAGCAGTTTTGCTGCTATGATTGTTTCCTGTGTCCTGAAGGGAGAATTTCAAGCCAGCATGGTAACAGTTTTAGGTACAAGTGACTGATTCATTTCAAGGTACTCAGGAGAAAGATCAAGGAACACTGAGCAGTGATGGAATAAAGTTTTTATTCCAATAAAGTTAGCATTTCATATCTCTGTGATATCAGAGGAAGCCTAATGAACAGACTATATCAGTGGACATTTAAAAAAATCTATTCATTAGTTTTTAATTTTTAGATAAAAAGGGTTCAGATATTATTTCAGGGTCATAGGAGCTGATGCCAACCTCTTCATGAAATAAATTTATAAATAATTCAGGACATCTAACTGTATTCAAATCTTTCTCCGTACTGAACTTTTGGGGTTTAGCAATTATTTCTTTTGTCATGAAATGTATATCTACAACATTGCCTATATCTCTCAGAAATAACAAATATGTGCAACCAATGAAAGGTGGAATTAACCCACCCTGGTAGGGAAGTTTGCTGCTCTTGTGAACTGTAACATCAATTCCTCTTAAGCAGATCTTCACATAGGAGTTTCTATCCTATGCGCAATAAACAGTGCAGGCTAGTTTTAGGCAATGGACTTACAGATGCACTTCTTAAATAAGGAACATATTTGATTTTTTTTAACCTTAATTTGATGTTTTATGTTCCTGATAATTATTGATCAACAAGGGATAATTTCTTAGCTCTCAATCATAACTGAATGAACCTTTTCCTCTTTAGGCAAGATCTCTGTATATTATATAATGCATATAATATGTATACATATGCATAATATAATACATATGTATTATAATATAATACATATGTATTATAATATAATACATATGTATTATAATATAATACATATGTATTATAGGCATGTCTCTGATTATTTAGATAGCATACATTAAATATTTATGCATAGTAGATGTTTATCTGAAGACAACAGTGGTAATACATTGAGTAATCCCTATCCCTATCCCTATCATTTCTATCTATTTCTACCTCTATCTCTATCATCTCTATCTATCTCTATTCTCTATCTCTATCATCTCTATTTCTCTATATAATATATATCTATTTATGAATTACATGAAGGGATTCTTTTATTGATAGATAATTGCTAATTAAACTGGAATAAATCCTGAGATGGTAATCATAGCAGAATCAACTTTTTTACCTTTAGACACGGATGCCTGCTCTGAATGCCGACAAGATCAATATGCAAGCAAGAAGCATGACTCATGCATTAGGAAGACAATAACCTTCCTGTCCTATGATGATCCTTTGGGAATGAGCTTAGCTATATTAGCTATTTCATTTTCTCTCTTCACTCTTTTAGTACTAGTAACATTTGTGAAACATCACGACACTCCCATTGTCAAAGCCAACAACCAGGATCTCACCTACATGCTCCTTGTGACTCTACTGCTCTGCTTTCTCTGTACATTTCTGTTCCTCATTCCACCTGGGAACATCATTTGTCTCTTCCGACAAATCAGCTTTGCAATTGTCTTCTCTATGGCTGTATCTTGTGTGTTGGCAAAAACCATCATTGTGCTTTTAGCATTCATGGCCACCAAACCAGGATCCAGGGTACGGAAGTGGGTGGGGAGGAAACTGGCCATCTCCATTGTCCTTTCTTGTTCCCTTATTCAGGCAGGTATTTGTACAATTTGGTTGGCAACATTTCCTCCCTACCCAGATGTGGATTTACACTCAGAAACTGCAGAAATTATATTGCAATGCAACGAAGGTTCAGCTACAATATTTTATTCTGTCCTGAGTTATATGGGCTTCCTGGCAGCTTCCAGTTTTACAGTAGCTTTTCTTTCTAGGAATCTCCCCAGCAGTTTCAATGAAGCAAAATTTATCACTTTCAGCATGTTGATCTTTTGTAGTGTTTGGGTATCTTTTGTTCCAAGCTATTTGAGCACCAAGGGGAAGGACATGGTGGCTGTGGAAATATTTTCCATCTTGGCCGCTAGTACCGCACTATTGGGTTGTATCTTTTTCCCAAAATGTTTCTTAATTTTTCTGAGGCCTCACTTAAATATCAAGGAAGAGTTAATAAGAAAAAAACGTTGAAAGAAGATATATTGATAACTCTCTTATAGTCAGAATTTGCTAATTATATACCACATAATTATTTCTGGCTGGAGTAGCCTATAAAATAAATAAATAAATCAATACATGTTTTAAATATTTTTATTTTTATGAGGCCTCACTTAAATGTCAGGGAAGGTTAATAAGAAAAAAACTTTGAAAGAAGATATATTGCTTGTTCTCTCTTATAATCAGCATTTCCTAATTATATACTACTCAGAGTGATTTCTGGCTGGAGTAGCCTGTAAAACCTATTATTTAGTCGATCAATTAAAAAATATTAATATTTTCAAACTCTGAATATGTTGTGTTTGAATATTTAGGGGACTATTGTTAACTTGGGAATACTTAAAATTATTCAAATTGGATCTACATGAAGCAACCTTAGAATCATAGTATATTCCTATGGAAAACTCCAAAACAATTCTGACACACCCTTCCAATATTAGTAGTGATATGGAAGTCCTGCATCAACTTAACACATCTATTTCATTGAGTTGCATAACTTCTAAACCATCTGACATTGCCACCACTTCTTTGGTTCAAACATACAGGAGGTGTTATGACCCACTGTGATTCCTCACTATTAAAAGTGAAGGTATGATTGACGATGACTCCTCTTAAAGCTTCAGATCAGAAATATTCAAAAAATCCATGCAATTCCAATTAGTTTATACCCCAAAGAATCTACCTTGCAAGCAAATGAACCCAGAAAAGCATTAATTGTACTTGTCCAATCTGGAAGTTTACTCACATTTCAGCAGCCTTCCCCATTTCAGCAGCCTCTCCTACAAGCAGGATAAACACTTTCCTTCACCTCCTTTTTCACTGAACATGGCAAAGAATGTTCTCCGTGGTAAAGGGTTGGGACATTTCCTTCGAAATATCTGAATTTTCCTGCTCATCATGCAGTGATTCTTGATGGGAAATAAAATTTTGCAGGCCACTGCCTGGTTCAAACAGTTTTTAGGTTACAATCTGAAAGCAATCTATTGAATCTATCAAAAATCTATCTATCAATCTATCAAAAGTTTCCTATGGGAGACAAAACAGGAAAGCATGTCAAAACAGGCAAAATTTGTAATCAGTTTCTATTAATTAGTAAGATATTTTATACCGGCCAAACTTAGTGTCCTAGTCCCATAGTGAAGTAAGAGGAAATGGAGCTGCAGGATAGAGCATTTTGGCCTTTTTTGCTATTGTCAATACTTCATTTTAAATACACCATTATGGTGTATTTAAATGAAGGTTACCTTTATTATTGGGGTTACCTTTATTATTTCTATTTGTATTGATAATTTCTTTTACTGTAGGTTTTTTTTTCTTATCCTTTCTTGAAACATTAGATTGGTATGTTATATGAGTATAGTTTTTAAACAGCTAAGTATGTATTGCCATCTTGGCAATACTTATTAAACTAGAAAAAATGAGCAATATCAATTAATGTTTTGCAGCTTTACTTCAGATAAAGTTTAATTGTAGACTGTGCAGTTCAAGTTTCAATAATGGGAAGGGTCCTTATTTCAGTCATTGTTCAACAAAACCAAGTTCTGAATAAAGGAATACAGCTATGTTTTTGAAAGACTAATCATCAGGAACAATAATAGCCTCTCATGAATATCCAAAGTCAGTAACTTTAATGTATGTTTCACAGTACAAGAATTTTACCAGATTGCTTGTTTTCCATTTATTTATTTATTTATTTGTTTGTTTGTTTATTTGTTTATTTGTTTATTACTTTGATTTATATGCCGCCCTTCTCCCGAGGGACTTGGGGTCACTCACAAAAGAGGGTTAATACAATAAAAGCTTAAAAATTGTTTAAAATAAATAGTTAAGATAATTTAAAATAGTCCAAATTAAAAACCTGATCACGTCAGCCAATCTGTTGGAATAGCCACGTCTTCAGATCACGATGGAAGGAGCAAAGGTCAGGGGCAGTCCAGAGGTCGGTGGGTAACTCATTCCAGAGGGTCAGTGCACCCACAGAGAATGCCCTCGCCCTGGGCGCCACCGGCCGACATTGTCTGGCCGATGGCACCCTGAGGAGGGCAGCCCTATGTGAGCGCACAGGGTGGTGGGATGAAGGTAGAAGGTGGTCCTGCAAGTACCCTGGGCTAATGCCATGTAGGGCTTTATAGATGAGCACCAGCACCTTGAAGCGAATCCGGAGAACTATCGGCAGCCAGTGTAGCTCGCGCTGGAAAGGTGTCACGGGAGTAATGGGAAGCTCCCGTAACTACCCACACGGCTGCATTCTGGACTAGCTGGAGTCTCCAGGTACACCTCAGGGGCAGCCCCATGTAGAGAGAGTTGCAGTAGTCTAAGCATGAAGTGACCAGGGCCTGAGTGACTGTGCAGAGGGCATCCCGCTCTAGGAAAGGGCACAACTGACGCACCAGGTGAACCTGGGCGAAGGCCCCCCTGGTCACGGCCGTCAAATGGTCTTCTAAAGACAGCTGTGCATCCAGGAGGACTCCTAAGTTGTGGACCCTTTCAGAGGGAGTAAGTGACTCCCCTCCCATCACAAATGATGGGGCCTCTAGACCTTGAGATGCCGGCAATCACAGCCACTCAGTTTTGGAGGGGTTAAGCCTGTTTCTACTCATCCAGACCCGTACCGCCTCCAGGCATCGGGACATCACGGAAAGGGCATCCCTGGGATGGTCCGGAGTGGAGATGTATAACTGGGTATCATCAGCATACTGATGATACCTCACCCCGAAAGGTACAAGAATCTTAATTCTTTCATACTATTTTTTTTCTCTTATCTACCTCAGCTATCTTACCTTATCTTTTAATAGATTTGATTGAAAGCAGAAGATCAGATCTATTAGATTTATAACTATAATGCTAAAGCATAAATGAATGATCAAAGGCCTCTTTGTGTTTCCCAAAGAAATCCTAGGTCTTGCAAGACCTTAAGCATTGGTTCCAATTAATTATTTTTATAATTATTGCCACTGTTATAGATATAAATGAATGACTGAAAAATGGTGCCTACCACAGTGAAATGATGTTTGACTCCTCAAAGGGGTTTGGACATAATAATACTGTATATAAATGGAATGAATCAGTCTATTCAGCAATTTCCAAGACTGAATAATTTGAAGTATAATACAAAAAATCTAAAATGCTAATAGTAGTAGAGAAATAATATAATAAATAAAGATGTGGTTTCTTATTAATTACTACGACTTCACAGAAATGAACCTAAATGAAGTAGCAGCACTATCACAATGCTAAAGCCACTTCTTAAGCCTGCCCACAGGGGTCATTCTCCCATTCTGTGTGAACTGCAAGCCCCAGCATTCCAAGTCAGCATATGGCTATGCAGATTGGGAATTCTGAGAAGTGCAATTTCACCACATCTAGAAAAGCATGATGCGCTCTTGCACAACTTCCTTGGAAGACTAGCAGCTTGTCGCAAATAGACATGAATTAGTGGAGGCATTTCTTTCACATATAAGGTTTGGAGGTGAGAAAAGAGGTGCTGAATGCTTCCTTTATAGTTAGGTGACAAAATGTCTTCATCTCCTTTCTTTGTTTGGTTATAATTGCTGACAAACAGTGATTAGTTTGCTTATTTTCTTAATCTCACGTATGTTCCTATGTTATTTAATGGCATAAAGTAAATTGTGCCAATAGGTTGCCACAGTTATACAGCTGGCCAACCCTTAATGATTCTTCATCAATCTATTTTGGGGAATAAATGGTATTCCATGGAGCAAAATTAGAGTCTATCGTGTAGATCAGAAGGAAACATCGTTCTATTCACATGCAGCACATCATACACTGCCAACCCCTGACTTCCACACTGATTGTTTTGAAGCACCATGGGATAATACAAAGGGTGTATTTCTTAGACAGCCCTCATTATTAAAATATAATCTAAGTAAATTAAAGCAGTACTCCAAAATATATTCACCTTGGAGTAAGTCTCAGTGAATTCAAGGAGATCTTGAATTAGACATTCTATGAAAAATGATCTGATGATGGTCCTTCTCTCATGTAACTAGAATACTTCAGAATGATCCAGGAGTCAAAAACAGATATAAAGTAATATAAGCCAACTTTATACGATATAAGCACAAGGTTGGAAACAGAAAACAGTGAACAGCTTAAAAAGCAAGTAAACAATATACTAGAAATCGTGTACTGGACACAGGCCTTTCATAGACAAGGAATTCCAACTGAGAAAAGTTTGTCTCTTGTTAAAATACACCTGACAATGTTGGCAATCATTTTCTGGAGTGGTTTATAATATAATTTTTATAATAACGTTAAAATGATTATTATAACTCTGTTCAAAGACATTACTATAATATATACTAGTGGATACAGTTTTAGTAAACTAAATAATGGCACATAAGAAATATCAACCATTAAATATGGTCCTATAGCTAGAGAATGATTCAATTTTTCATAGTATAAATGCCTGTTCTTTACCATAGCTTCAGGGTCACTGTTTCTAAACATTTCTTATACAGTCTTTAAACTCAATAAAATCACAACCAAAGGAAATTGCTGTCAATGGAATCTGCAGTATCACTTACCATGCAAAGCTTCAAAGCAGCAACACAAAAGGCAGAAAGCTACAATGCCTATTTTCATATTCACGAACCTAGATGCTGAAATGAATGTTTTATATTGTCAAGGAACAAAGTTTTATATTGAAAAAAAGATGGTGCTTCTCTCTTTTTAGATTCTTAGTAGTAGAAAAGATCACTGTTTTTGTTAAAAATTACTGTTCTTTGTTTAAATTCCACATGTAGAAATACCTATACGTCACCATGAAAAGTATGATCTGTCTGAAGTGTTGGATTTCCCCGGTTCAGATCTTGCTTATTTCACTGAAATGATAGTCCTTTTCCTGTCTCAGCTTATTTCAGTGAATCAGAATTTGAAACTAGTTCCAGTTTAATCTGAGCCGACAGAAATCAAGCTGATGACAATATTCGTTATGCTGAACTTTTTCTTCACAATAATGCTGTAGTTAGAAAATAGAGGCTGAACTGAAAGAGGAAATCATTAGGACTAGTGTGTCAGAAATACTCCAACACACTAGTCCTAATAATTAGAGGTCAGTGGTCTGCAAATTATTTTGATTTTATTCATTCATTTCAACATTTAATGTGGTTTTTGCTATCTTTGTTTGGAAATCCATAAAAGATTATTTTAGTTTTATGCAATAGTTAAGACTTGAATTTAGAAAGAGCAAAAAAGACCTCAGCACAGTGCAACAGAGTGAGCTCCAACCATATAATCATATGCTGGCCATATGACCACAGAAGCATCTTCTGACAACTCTGGCTCCCTTGGCTAAGAAATGGAGATGAGCACCAGACACAACTGGACAAGAAAAACCTTTGCTTTTATCTTTAGAAAGAACAGAAATCTATTCCTTGCTCTTTTTGATATACCTCAATAAATTGGAAATTACCATAGATTTCTATAAGCAGCTCTCATTATCTCTTCCAGAAAACATTTCAAAATTTGTTTTTCTTAGGGTAAAACAGGAAGTTACCTAGCATGATAGCAATGTTGACTGTTTTTTCTCCCCAAGAGTTACCAAGTTTCCTTTATACCAAAGAGAATTGGTTTGCAGTGCAATGGAAACAAGGCCTGTCAACATCCTAAAGCGAGCAGATGAGTTCTTCATACAAGAAAGTTTAGGAAAAAATAAGGTCCAAATACAAACCAGGTCTAAATATAAATACTCAGTCATAGGGAATGAGGCACATTTTCTGGCAGCTAATAATCAGAATACACAAAATCAAGACAATTTTTGGTCTTGTTGTTTTGTTGTTCATCTCCACAAACCACTTCCATATCATAGGCTTCAAGCTCATGCCCTAAACCAGATGGACTGCATTGACCCAATTAAGATCGATGGTCTACTCAAGAGCCATAGTGATTTGTGAATCAATCACTCTCCCTCAGTCTTGAACATCTGTGTCCCTCAGCCTTCTTTTGACCCAGAATTGCTGTTGGCCTCTGCATTTAGACACTCAGGAGTCACTTCTATGCTTGTCATCTGGGCTGTAACTTCTTGTCCCAGTCAGTCTCCAAGGACTCTATGGATAAGGTTTCATTGGGAGACATGATGCATGTGCCAGAGATGGTTCTCCTGAACATTTTTTTGGAAACGAATCCCATATCCCTTTCTGGAATAGCAAGGAAAACTGAAAAGAGGTCAGGAGGTATAGTTGCTCATCTTCTAAATTTCTCATGGTCAGTTCTGCTTAGGTTCTTTAATGATCCTCTCCTTTGGTTGTAATTTGAAGCCTCCTTGTGAATTAATCCAATTATCACTGCCTTCAATTTTCTTGAAATATGTAAGGCACATAGAAGAAAAGAGGTCATTAGGAAAGAACAGAAATACAAGAAATTCTAATGTGTTTAATTTGGGAAATTAACTGTTCACATTAACTATGTAACTTTTTAAAGTAATTTAACAGTATACAAAATGAAAAAAGGAATAAGCCAAAGAAATAGAGATAAGAGATAAAAAGAAAAAGGGAAATATAGCAGAATCTGGCTTACAACAACAATATTCAATATACTTTTCTATCTAAATGAACTGTCTCTGCACCTAACATATCAATACTTGATGTCATACATTGCCTTTTATTATTCAAAATTCTCATATCAAATCTATCTAATCACAATTTCCTTGATATTCCACTTTCTACCAACTCCTTTACTTTGTCTTTCTACATGTATTTTTAAAAAATAAACCTCATTTATTCTCAGTGTCCAAATCACCTCTATGTACTTCTTTTGTACTGATCTCTCTTCTTTATTCAATCCTCATTCATTCTGCACTTATTCATTCCTAAACAATATTCTCTTGTTTTATCAAGAAGTGATCATTCCCAATGAATTCAGCTTACTGAAGGACACATTTCATTTCTTTATTGTTTTATATCCCACCATTGTACAAAAAAACCCTACTCTTAATAGTTTGTAAGATATGTAGAAAGAGACTAAAACATTCATGATACATCTAATTAAAGCTAGTGAAATATTTTACCTATCATCTATCTAGCTAGCTAGCTAGCTATATTGCAGTTCAAATAGACCTTGGAAAATCAGATTATTTGGACCCATTTCAGTCAAATTTCAAGTCAAGCCATAGCATGGAAATGAATTTACTGCACATGACTTAAGGCAGAGCTGGAGTTGTGGCAGAATTTGGACAGAGCGGTCCAACTGGTGGTCTTTAAACTTTCAACAGCTTTTGATACCACTGATTATATTATCCTTCTGGATCAACCACAAAGGCATAGTGCTGTGGTATTTCTCTTTCTGGTTCCAATCATTGTTTGGGAGTGGGGGAAATAAAGTCTGAAGTCTCTTACTTATGGGGCAGCATGGTGTTCAACACTCTCACACTTCCTGTTTAACATCTATCTGAATCTGCAGGGAGAAGTCTTCCCATGACACAGAATCAGTGTCATTAGGGTTAGGGTTAGGGTTATGCCAATAATAGTTGTATAGCTCAATCCTTGGTCAACCAAATCATGCTGCTGAAGTCTTATCCTAATGCCTGGAGTCTTTATAGGAAGCAATAAGTCTCATCTCAGTTCTTAGAAGACCAAGTGGCACTTCTGGTGCCAGATAGTTCCTGTTTTTCTTTCTGAACAGAATCAATTTTTCCAGACAAAATTGGCATGAAATTCATAAATCTTCCTACACTGACTGCTGCTACTTGAAGTGTTGGTGGCAGCTATGGCAGACAGAAAGGTTTTTGCACTGATTTGTCTGATGCACCTGACTAGAAGTCTTTTTTCAGAGTTACACACCCATAGCCACCCCAAATATAAAATATTGCCTATATTGCAGACTGTTCTTAAAAACGATTTAACAACTGCAGCTGGTCCAAATGCAGATGTGTGAGCAGTTGTGAGTATGCTTTGTTATGCCCATGTAACTTCTACTATGCAAGTTGCAGTAAGTTTTCAGATGTAATTCAATCTGTTTGTTGTCATCTACTATAAATACTGTAGTCCATTTATCTGAGGGATCACCTTTTCCCCCATTATTTATGTTATTCCCCTAAGATCCAGCAGAGTGGGTACATTTCACATCCCATCTATTAAGAAGTAGCATCTAACTGTTGTTACAAAACAAGCTTTCTCTGTCACTATATCTGCCTTCTACAACAGCATCCACTACCAAGAGAGTCCCTGCCATCATTTAAACAATTTAATTAAAACTTCTTGTTGAATCAGTGGATTGAAGACGCGGAGAGTGACTTAAAACACAACAGCTCTTTATTAAAGTGAACAGCAACCAGCAAAGCCTCGTTGGCAAGGCTTACTTATATAGCGTGTCTTGGCCAATCAGCGGCCAGCATATTTCCCACCCAAATGGCAGACCTCAGTGGAAACCTTTCCCAATTGTGATTGACAGTTCTCAATATCTAACACTTCTTGTGGGAAGGTAGGTGTCCATCATATTGGAGAGCTTCTGATGACCAAGAAAATTGGAGTAGGACAAGTTCCCCAAAAGGGATATTGAGAAACTGCAGCATTTTGGAGACTGTTGAGGCTGTTTAGCAGAATTTGGCAGAAAAATTGATTGAGGAAAGGGAAAAGATTACCAAAAGGATGCAGATACCCCAGCAATATAATATTCAGTTCTCTACAAATTCTTGCAGTACTTAGGAGAGACAGTAATGCAGTTCTGAGGCAACCTCAGAACAAATCTAATCCTCTATTCAAATAGCTACTTAAATAGCTAGATATAACAGAGAGGTTGAAACAGTGATGAAATCAAAAGATCCAAAAAACAGTTGAACCACATCCTAGACTGACTCTGCTTAATTTCAAATAAAAGAACAAAAGGAAAAAAAGAGAGAAAGTGCTCACAAAGACCCAGAGAGATTTTGAGAGGAACTGGCTCAAAAGATAAAGAAATAATTTCTAATTTAAATATAGAATTCCTTTTGAAAGACGGGGGGGATCAAAAGCTATGTTTTTAAAAGACTTAAATTACTTGATCTAACAAGAAGCCCTGGAGAGTGGATACCATGGAACTGTACCTGCATTTGAAACATAAGGAGTGTGTGTGTGTGTGTGTGTGTGTGTGTGTGTGTGTGTGTGTGTATTAATAGTCAATGGCACTGCACAACAGTATGATTGTTTTTTCGCTATCTGCTGGTTAGGATTATACAATAAGGCTGTTCAGGCTTCCAAAATGAAACAGGCATCGAACATGCAGGCAACAAAATGGGTAATAGGACTTCGGAATGAAACTCTGCCCCTTATATTCTTTCTTGCAATGTTGGGATGTGAAGACAAAAGGCAGAGCTGTCATTGTGATATTATTCCTGATGCATCTTTTGTGATTGTATTGTCACAATGGTTAAGGACTTATATTTAGAAGAAGCACTTCAGACCTTGTGTAAGCATTCTCTGCTAGTTATTAAAGTAACCCAATTTTTTTCAGCCTTCTCATTAGAACCCTAAACCCTGTTTTAATGATTCCATTCTTTAAAGTTAATGCAACTCATTTCCTCAGATTCATAAAAAAATCCTGAAAAACCTCAGGCTAGCTACTCTTGTAGAATAGCAAAGAGAGGCTGTAATTTCAGGAGGCCTGAAACATTTCTTCCAGGCCATTTTTGAAGCTAGAGAGTCTTCTCTACAGCTATGAATAAATATAATTATTTTACACCCATGGTATTACTTAAAATCTCATGATGGTATGCAGTACTTTGAAAACTGCCAAGCTTATTCTGATAAAACGGATCAACTTTGATCAATTATAGCTGAAAATATTGTAATTAAAAATTGTCAAATTCTCAAAAGGCCTACTTAGGGGCTAGTATTTTGATTATTATTACTATTTTGTACTGTTGGAAGAAATGTCCAGCTGAGTTCAATTCCAAGTGAGGAAAAAGACACTGGAAACATGGAGACTGCTTGGAAAGATAGTTTTTAATGGTGAAATCTAAAACTTTTCGATACCAGTTCTGTGGGTGTGGCTTGGTGGGCATGGATTAGTGGTCATGTGACCAGGTGGGTGTGGCCAACCTGATGTCACTCACGTCACTCACTGTTAGAGCCAGGAGCTGCACATTCTGAAGCACATTCTGCCCTTCTGAAGCCCCCAACGCTTTGAGTTT
>JANHFM010008399.1:53027-66677 GCA_032468115.1 Grayia smithii
TAAAGAATTCTATTCTATTCTATTCTATTCTATTCTATTCTATTCTATTCTATTCTATTCTATTCTATTCTATTGATTTGTGCCTATCATTGATGATGAAAACATGCAAACTGCACCAACAATGATTCTTCATAAACTGGATTAGCAACAGTTGTGCTTCATTTTGACAACTGGAATATACTATATGTAATTATCATCACAACTGTCTTAATTTCTACAACGTACAATATACAGAGCTAGCCTAGAAAAAATTTGGAAGTCACAATTGATACGAAATATGGCAGCTACATTGTTGATCAGTTCATGGTACAAAGATTCTTTTAGATCTTAACAGGGGTTGACAATCTTGCCCAGTATGTATTTTCCTGCCTATTCGGGTCAGTAGGGGAAGTACTTTTGAAAATACCCCTATGTCAGAATGTCTTCAATCTGGTATGCTGGAGAGGAACTTTGGTGTGGACCCCAATGTGAAATGCGCTCCCTGCAGAGATATGCCACCTTCTCAGCATGTAGGAAATTGCTGAAAATGTATCCCCTATTCCAAGTCTTTAACTGTTAATTTGTTTTCACATTTCATTTTTATATTTCAGATATACTAATTAGGCTTTGCTTACATTTTGGCTACACTGAAGTAAAATGACATGACTATTCATTTATAAATTGATGGAAGTGTGCATTGGAGGAGCTAAATCTTTATGCTGTATGGGACAATGCTTGACAGATTAACTAATTATAACAATCAGAGATTCTGCCTGGAAGAAAGCACCAAAATTCTTATTTATTTTTTTAATAAATTTTATATAGTATGTGTGTGCACACATTGGCATATATTTATTTTCTGGATAAATATTATGGATGTCTTTATTTTAAAAAAATATTTTTAATTTTTTTAATAATTTTAGAATTGTAAACCTACCAGAGTCACTTGGTTGAGTTTAGCAGCTATGGAAATAAAATATGAATGAATGAATGAATGAATGAATGAATGAATATCATTAGCTAGAAACTCAACACTATTTGATACCTCCTTTTGTTTATTTTTCACCAAGGTGTCTATGATGCTTTCTTACAACTGCAAGGTCTGAATGAGATGTGACTGCATTTCAGCAATTTTTCAGAAAAAATGGCCTTAAATGTATGTCTGCAGCTCATTTCTTTTTTCAGGTACTAAAAAAATGATATCTCTTTATAGGGTCATATATGATTAGTTGCTCCTACCAAAATAATGGCTTATGCTAGCAGAATCTAAAGGAGATAACTACCATCTGTTTCAAGAAAGTTCATAGCATTAGACCCTGGCAATATTGCTTTATTAATGGTTTGGAATTGCTTGGATAATAGTGAAATAAAGGTTGCAAACTTGAAGATATGCATGTCCAACTTTTAACTGCCAATTAGAGCAACAGATGTTAACTACTTATGTATATTTAACTGAGATAATTCAAACCAATTGTGATTTTTCTCTCATGTATTATCATTTTGATAATAAGGTGAGTGGCATTGTGAGTTTATGGATAATAGAAATATCTACTTACATTGCCCTTTATTGAGAAAATGTCATTGAAGAAAGCACAAGAATAAAATGGGAATGTTATAGCTGAAGGTAATAACAGTCCACTCTGCTAAAATACAAAAGCACTTAAAAAAAAGTTTGAAGTTACTGTGCAATTGCTAGAAACTGCTTTCCTCACTTCACACCAAACTGCATTCTTAAGTCTTTGATTTCTTGCAATAAATAGATTTCCTTGATGGTTTCTTAACAATAATTATAAAATCCCAGGTATTTCTTTTTTAAAAAAACAAACAAACAAACAAACTTTATTAAGATATACAAAACATTAACACATAAAAAATATAAAATATAAAATCCATATTCTTATGAATAGTTATCTACATTTAACATATTTATGTTCGATCACTACAGCATCCTATATTAGTACATGTATCTAAATTTGAAAACCTATATACTTCTTCTAACTGACAGCACTATCACAGTTTACTAAATTACTTTACAATTTTGCCATTACTTATCATAATTCTTATAATTGGATATATGCTCCTTCTGTTTTGAATCAAATTCTCAGAGGGCATTCCCTGTGGGCGCACCAACCCTCTGAAATGAATTGCCCTTTGAGCTCCAGACCACTCCTGACATTCGCTCCTTCTGCTGTGACCTGAAGACGTGGTTGTTCTTCAAAATAGGCTAGTGCTGACATTGGTTTTAATTTGTTTTTATGTGTTTCATTTTTTATGCATTTTTTATGATCTTGTTTTTACTGTCGTTTTTTATTGTTTATTGTCTGTTTTATTTCTGTGAGCCATCCTGAGTCCTTTGGGAGAATGGCAGCATACAAATTCTATAAATAAATAAATAAAAATAATAAATAAATAAATAAATAAATAAATAAATAAATAAATAAATAAATAAATTCTTCAATTTTTTCTTATTTACTTTTGTACCCATCGGTACCTAAAATCTCAGGTATTTCTAAAGTTGACAAAGCTTAATCTAATAACATTTTATTAAATTCTTTATTAGATTGCTATTGAAGGATATCCTTGATAAGCCATTCAAATTACTCTTGGTTATAATTTCATTTTACAATTCCAATTCACCCATAAATACACTCCAATAAATTATGTGCTACTTTGTTACACTGAGATGATTCTGATTCCATCATATTCAAATTCATTTCTGAATATTTGGGAAATGTTGTAATGTGTTTTGAGAGATATGGTTTACCTTAAGGAGAGGTAGCTAATGGGTACTCTCTGGGGGAAAAATAACTCACACAACAATATAAATAAGAGTACTGATATTTACTTTTCCAAAAAAGTAAAATTTTTATAAAATTTTATTTTATAAAATAAAATTAAGAAGCAAACTCCATTGATTACAATAGTACTTATTCTCAGAAAGAGAAGTAGTACTAGTACTAGTACTCTCTAGTACTGTTTATACTTCAATATTACATCTGAGTGTGAAGTTGCAAACACCCATGTACTGATTAATTTGAGTAAATATGCAATGCAATGCAATAACTTTATCAATATTTGGTTATCTTTAATCCTGTGTGCAGGATAACATAATCCTATGTTTTTATGTTGGTATTATTACACACAGAAATACATGCATAGTCTGTCAAAATTTTTGCTTAGGTTTACTGATCATATATCTGCAAAACATTCAGATTCATCTGACCTATTTAGGATGTACCCACTATGACTCAAGTTGGATCAAAATCCAAAGCTTTATTGAAAAATTCACTTTCTACTCCTTTATCTCTAACTGGGTTATCAACAATAAAAACTTTTTTATCCACCTGGCTTTCTTTCCTTTCTGTAATACTGAAGCAGGGACAGAATAGTGAAAAAATAACTGTAGTTTTTATATTGGTGCTTAGTTGCTTTATTTTTTAAAAGCATTGCTTTAAAAAACTTTTCGTTAGTAGAACTGGATAAAACCTGAAGACATGTTTGCTCTGTTGGAGAACATTATGCCAGCTTGGTGTCAGAAAGATAGGTTTATAGATTTTCACATAAGCACAGAATTAATAGATTAAAAAAAAGACCCTTTTCTCTATCATTTTTTTTTTGAGTAAATGATATGAAAGTGGGACACAGAACAAATACAGCCTGAAACAAGCAAGATAAATGAAGAACAAGGTTAAGACTTCCTTATTTTTTAGCTCAACTGACTCAAAATCATATTGTGATTATTGTTTGTAGAAGTATCCAAATAATATAGCCAATACTGTTTCAGTGCTAAATTCTTTTATAGGTACAACCTATGAGAGGTGCATCCCAACTGATTATTAAAATATATGATAAATGTATAAATATGATAAATGATTATATGACATTAAACATATATTTAATTCACCAAGAGTATCCATAATGGGTATGGGAAGATGACCCTAACTTGTTACATGTGTACAAGATGTTATTAAAATAATCCTGATTATTTTTAATGCAGTCCTTGTGGACTCAACACCTCTCTGCATTTTCCAGAGCCCATCTCTCCAGAATGTGTGGAATTTAAATTCCAGAATGGTTTTATATGGTTTTCTTTTGTTCTGTGGGGATTAAGCAATGCTTCAATTTTGGCAGACTTTAGGGCACATAGAATAAATATAAAATGTCTCCCCAGAAAAAATGAAACAAATATTTCTTGTTAATGGAACAGAGTAGGTGACTTTTGCCTCTGCAATTTTATCAAATGGTCTTCTCATTTTATAAATATCATAAAGTTGGTGGCCCATGCATCTCCCAACATTCTAAGATAGTAGAAAGATGATTATGCTCAGCACCCTTAAACTAAAGGCAAAGTGTCACTCACATGTAATATTCCCTAACAGTCCCCTATCAACATACTAAGAAACATGATTTTGTTTAGTTTCTGAAGTCAGAAAAGGTTGTCCAGGTGCTCCACCTTCTGTTTGTTTGTTTGTTTATTCACTTATTTATTTATTTATTCTGGTGAATTCAAGCAAGTCTTTTTCCAACATTTATTTTAAAAGTAACTTAGTTAAAGAAAAAAAATGCTACACACAATTATAAAAGAAAAAAACTAAAAGGAAGAAACAAAAACAAATATATGTGATTGTGTATATATATCTGACATAAATTTTATATATACATGTATAAAGTTATATAGTATAGTATATAAAGTTATATAGTAAACATTTAAATGAATGGAAGCCAAATTTTATTTGAATTTTACATAGCTAATCTATATTGATCTATTCTGCAGACCAATAAATATTTGTAATTATGTTTGTCTTTCCAATACTGAACAGTAGGTCCTTGGGCTTGAAGACCATTTCCCTCATTCCATTGTCAGTTTCCATGTGAAAAAGATGAAATTTAAAAATATGTTGAAGTTTTTAATATTCTTTAATGCCCTTTTTTTAGTTAAATAAAACATCAAAACAAAAAGGAAAGGAGAGAGAAAGCGAAGATACATAAATAATAATTCTAAAATATTTTTAAAGTTTTAAAAGTTTGGTATTTTTTTTAAAAAGCAAAACAAAAAGATTTGTATAAACATTTTAAAAACAGGGATATTCTATAAGTCTAATCAAATTCAAGCAGGATTTGTTCTTTTACCCACAATGTATCACACAGTAAGGTAAACTAAGATATTTGGAATATGGTTTTTGAAGAAAAAGAGAAACTGTTTTTAAAAACGAATAACAACAATGATTCAAACAGAAGTGAGAACAAAGTCCAAAATTAACTATAAAAATAGTCATTAGCAATTAACTAATAGTGGAAGGAAAGAAAAGACAGGGGGAAAGAGAAGGAGGGTACAAGTAAATCAGGAGTGGGCTTCATGGACAAATCCATCTGTTTTCCTGGAAATATTTTGAAAAGTGGTTTTCCATTGCATTGTTCTTTTGCGGACTGAGAAAGAGCAATAGTTGGTTTCCTTGTCTAAGGCAGGACTGGCTATTATTGACCCAAACACAAATTTCAACTGGGTTTACACATGTGATTCTCCATTTCAGAAGTAGGGAATAGAGATGTAAGAGATCAGTATATATGGCATATGACTAAGAAAATGGGCATTGGTCCTACCTGAACGCCTGTCCTCGGTGGGCTGTGACATTGTCCAGAAATGGGTTGTTACAGTCAGATCTGCCTGGAGACTGAGTCATATTTTTTGAACAGGCCCCTCTCTTGTTTCTCTTGGGCCCAGTTTCAGCAAAGACCTATCTGGAAGAGAAACTCTGCCTTCTGGACAGGAAATTCCATCAAGGTTAGAGAAGAAAGCTCCAGGGCTTTGAGGATAAGGGAGGGGCTGGACAATTTCACAGCCCACCGAGAACAGGCGTTCAGGTAGGAATAACACCCATTCTCCAGTGGGGGCTGTGACATTGTCCAGAATAATTTTGGGAATAAAGTCTCAGGATCAGGATGGAAGATGCAGAGATCCTCTCTGATGGATAAGACTGCCATCTCGGAGATGTGCCTGGTGGACATTATTGCCACCAGGAATGCCACCTTAAGAGTGTGGTATCTGAGGCTGATAGTCCTGAGGGGCTCAAAGGGTGCCTTGGTGAGGCCCCTAAGTACCCTGGGCAAATCCCAGGTGGGATATGTATAGACAGTTGAGGGATTAAGTTGCTTGCACCTTGTAAAAACCTGTGGATGACATACCAAAGCTTGGCAGTCCTAAGGGCAGGAGGTTGAGGGGCCTGGACTGACCCCGGCTTGATGGACCCTCCTTCCAAAGGATGCCTCCACAGATGTGAAGACATCTAGTTTATAATGCCTGATGAAAGGCTAAGGAGTAGTCCGGTAACCACACTGCAGACCTCCTCAAGAGAGGCCTGCATGGCCCAGGCCGTGGATGTAGCTGCCCTCCTGGTGGAGTGTGCTGTGATGTGCCTGGGAACAGGAATCACTTGGGCCTGATAAGCCGAGGCGATACACACTCTGAGCCATTGACCAATGGTCAAGGATTATACCTTGGAGTCCAGTGAATTTAGTTGAAATGAGACAAAGAGAGCCTCAGACCTCCTGGTTGGTGCTGTTCATTTAATTTAGATCCTGAGGGCCCTTCTGACAGGGTATGCCAGTTTCGTTCCAACACATGTGATGGGCATGGGCAGAAATTTGGTAGCACCACCTCCTGAGCTCTATGGAACCAGGAGTTGATTTTGGGAATAAAGGAAGGGTCAAGCCTCAGTGTTGTGTCTCCGGCCTCCGAGCAGGCCCTACCCTTGGAGGAGGAATCTGAGGATGAAGAAGAGGAATTAGCAAGGCCTCCTTCTCCAGGACCCTCCTCTCTAGTAAGGCCTCCTTCTCTGTCAGCAGCCCAGCAAGAACAGGCTGTTGTTAGCCAAGCTGGGGGTGAGCCAGAACAGCAGGTGGAGAGTGATAACAGTGGAGAGGAATCATGGCTAGATCCAAGGGAGAGACAGAGGGCTAGACATTTGCAACAGGGTAGGAGGAGGAGTGGCCAGGAGTAATTGAATCAATGATTGGGCCACACCCCACAAGGTATAAAAAGGGGTGTGGCTGCACTAGGAATCTTGTGACGAACAATTGCTCAAACTTTGTGAATAATTTTGGTTCTCTTTGGATCATGAAACATCTGTTGGAATATTCATTCGATTTGGATTCTGGTGGGTGATAAGCCTTTTGTGCATATATTTCTGTTGATGTGGGAGAATTCCCTTTCAGACTGGTTGGATGTTTGCCGGGACTTATCTCATGTATTTGGATTGCTTATTTTGTGGCTGACTGCCAAGTCCTAATTAGAAAGACTATTTTGAAAGGATTAACCCTTGTAGATTTACGTTCATGTATTTGTTTGGGGGAACAGAACAGCATGCTTTACATCCAGCAATATCACTCCTCACATTCTGCAACCAATCTTGAATTCCATATTCACACAAAATATCCAAAATTCAACCCAGTTTGCTTTATTGTGCACTTTTTCTAAATCAGAATCTTTTCTAGAATCTTCTGATTTAGAAAACAAAATGCATGATAAAGCATGTGTGAATGTGAATGTATGAATATGGAATTCTCCTTTAGTTTTTGCATCCACTCCTGCTACTCTTTCCTTTTTATTGGGGAAAACAATAAAGTCTTCCAAACATTATGCAAGCTAATCACATATTTTAACCATTTTTCCTTTACAGCATCTGCACCAATGGTGAAATGTAAAATTTGTTACTACCAGTTCTGTGAGCGTGGCTTGGTGGGGGTGGTAATGTGACTGGGTGTGTGTGGCCAACAACTTTTTTTAATTTTTTTAAAGAATTTTTTTACAACCTATTCACCTGAATAGGTTGTAAAAAAACATTTTTAAAAGTAAAAAAAAAGGCTCTGACGATCACAGCTGTGCCTCCGATAGTCAGAGCCTTTTTTTTCCTTTTTAAAAGCATTTTTTTACAACCTATTTGGCCAAATAGGCTGTAAAAAGAATGATTTTAAAATTTTTAAAAAAGGCTCTGACAATCACAGCTGTGCCTCGCGATCATCAGAGCCTTTTTTTCCCCTTTTTAAAAGCATTTTTTAACAACCTATTTGGCCAAATAGGCTGTAAAAAGAATGATTTTAAATTTTTTTAAAAAGGCTCTGACAATCACAGCCGTGCCTCACAATCGTCAGAACTTTTTTAAAAAACCTTTTAAAAGCAGGAAGTAACAACACCTGGGTGGGTGGGTGGAGCCTCGCGCTGCCATCGCTACTGGTTCTCCAAAATCAACTGCCATAATCGCTACCAGATCACCCAAACTGGTCCAAACCGGGAGCATTTAACCCCTGATCTGCACTTACAATCTCAACTGTTTTTCAACATTCCCACATCACTGAAAATTTGATTTTTATTATCTTTTTTTCTTGGACATTAACACCAACTACACTGTTTACGATTTCACCATTGTTTCCATACAAATCTCTTAAATGGTCCTTCAAACATTCCCTCACTTCAGTTTTATTCCAAATAATAATTTCCTTCACTTTTATTTTGATAATGTTCAGTCCTTGGGAATCCTTTCATTTAGTCCTTTTCATCCACCACAAAACTTTTTTAATACGTTCATCAAAATCTCTTTGTATTTTCTGTGCCTTTTAGCTTAACTATAGCTTGCTCTCTTTGACTTTACAATGACTATATATTTTTCTCTCTGGGCACATTTACACTATTTTTTCCTCATCCTCATTTCTATCTGTTATATGTATTTGTGCTCAAACAGTGTCTTTTTTTGTCAACGTTTCATCAAGCATCCCCCAAAAAAATCATTTTCATAATTTCCATTAGTATATTTCCCTACTCTTTTGTGGAATCAAATGAATCATGCTTTCCTATGTATACTCATGAATAGATTTATGCTTAAATAAACAAAATAGGGGAGGGGGTGTCTCCAAAAATTGCTTTCATTCAAATATTTCCCCCCCAACTTTTCTTTGGTTTTCCATTATCAGCATCCCCAGGATGTAACTAACATTAATCTATGAATTCTTATTTTCATTTGCACCAACAGTCCAGATGACACTTCATATTTTTGGATATATATTTCAGTTTCCCCATTCATAATTGCTCTGGGTCCTTTCTATTAATATTATTTGACAGGATCCAAGAAATATGCCTTCTCTGTCATGGCATCTGCCCTTATTTCCTGAAATTCGGATGGACCTGACCTGTTGCCCTTTCAAAAGCCACTAAAGTCCTGGCTGTTCCCTGGACATTATGCCAGGGTATTGAGTGAATTCAGCTTAGAGTTGTACGGAGTTGTTTAACAAATGATTGTCTTGGTCTTTTGTTTTTGAAGTTTGTGGGTTATACGTTTGTTGTAAGCCACCCAGTGTTTCAAACTGGGTGCCATTTCAATTCAATAAATAAGTAGCCTACATCTTCACTTTCCGGCATATATTCATCAGTTCTATTATTGCAGAACGAGACCATCTTCACATCACATGAGCCGAGGTGGCACAGTGGTTAGGGTGCAGTACTGCAGGCTATTTCAGCTGACTGCTAGGTGCAGTTCAGCAGATCGAATCTCACCGGCTCAAGGTCGACTCAGCCTTCCATCCTTCCGAGGTGGATAAAATGAGGACCCAGATTGTTGGGGGCAAGAGGCTGCCTCTGTAAACCGCTTAGAGAGGGCTGTAAAAGCACTATGAAGCGGTATATAAGTCTAAGTGCTATTGCTATTGTAGATGTTGTTGATGGTTTGGTGTGCATTTTCTGCTTGGTGATCTTAGTTTTGTTCCTAGCTGAGGTTATTTGGAGCATTAATTCTACCAATTTAAAAATGGTCATTGCTTTTATTTAATAAATGGCTAAAATCTAATAGACTTCACATTTCACTTATCCAAACATTCATGGAATTAAACTTCCCAACAAGTAAGAAAGTTGTCTGCATTTAAAGGCAGAAGATTGCTATCTCTTCAAGATGACCAAAACAACTCTAGTTTGAGAATTAATTTTCCAAATTATTTTGTGAATCTCTCCCTCCCTCTCCTCTCATTGAACTGTTCCTACCCCAAATAAGCTCTGTGTGTTGAAATTGTCTTTTATTCTAAAAGCAGTAGAATGGATGTCAAAAGCACTTTAGAAAATCATCAGCCATCAGGCAGGTTTAGCTATGATCAATGCAGTGATCTATCTAAATATATCACAGGTTGAGGATATTGCTATTTGGCTTAGAAGATCATTCATCTGAGGAGAAAGGGCTTCTAGAAGACTATCTTTGATCTCAACATTTTATTGAATAAAGAATTATGCATACTTTTAGATAAAAGCTTCCACATTCATGTTGCTTGCACAGACCAATAACAGTGAATGGGGAGAAATGGCTTAGGATGAAAGACACATCGTGGCTTGTTAGAAAAAGATGAGTATTCTGCTTTGCCAGTATTATAAGTGTATCATGAACTTGCCAATGGCTAAGGACTCTTTTGCCTTTTGTTGTTGTTGTTGCTTCACAACATATAAGACAATAAAATTCTTGTTTGCCAATCTCCAATTCTGTTTCATGGGGATTTAGGACAACTTGCTGTGGCCAACTCTCTACAGGACAACTCGCGTGTGTCATGTCCCCGTCGGAGCCTGAATCTGTGGAGGAGGACAAGCCAGGGCTGGAGCTGACGGAGATTGAGGGGGCGGCTTTGTTGGCATTGGATAAATGTGGGGAGGAGCAGGCCGAGGCAGCCGAGGGACCCTCAGGATTGTTAGCAGGGAGGAACAGGGGCAGGATGACCGAGCAAGAGCTAGCAGTGGACATGAGGAGTGACATAGATCAGGCGATGAGCAAGGACCAGCCCCTCCTGATTCCTGAGTACGGAGAGTGGAGAGAAGGCAGGAACAGCAGAGTCCAACCAGAGAACAAGGGAGGCGAGCGCCCCGCCCTCCGTCACAAAGCACACCTGGGGACTGAGACTTCAGGAGACGCTGTGGGGGGAGGGGCATTTGTCAGGAACAAACACTGAATTGGTAGAGTTTGGTGTGCCGGTAGAAACATTTGGAGTTTGCAGGACTTCTTCCTTCTTCCTGACTTCGTGGACTCCTTGTTTGTTCCTTGGTTCATGGACTCATTTCCCTCTTCCCTTGTTTTGCTGGACTGGGTCAGTGGTGGGTTGCTCCCGGTTCGGCCCGGTTTGTGCAAGCCGCTAGTGGTGATGGTGTGATGTCACTGAACCAGTTCTTCGCGGCTGGGAGCTGGGTCCAACCGCCCGCCCATACTTACCTTTCTCCTCTTTTTTTGAGCTATTTAGCCCAGCTGAGGCATGGCAACCAACTAAAAAGCGCCCATCAGCTGGGCTAAACTGCTCTGCACATGTGTAGAGTGGTTTTTTTGAGCTGTTTCCCCAAAAAGTATTCAGTCACATGCGTGGAGTGTCTGTTTGGCGTACACGCAAGCGAAGGGAGCGAGCGTGCGCCGATCACGTGCAAAGCAGGTGCACGAAGAGAATCGGTGGTAAAGGTAAGTAGAACCCACCCCTGGACTGGGTGCATCCAAAGGCTGCTGTGTGTGTGTGTGTGTGTGTGTGTGTATGTGTGCGCACGCTTTGCTCTGGGACTTGCCAAGAATGTTGGAGCATTGGGGGGGGGGAAATTGGAGCATTACAGGGAAGTTTGAACTCTCAGCTGGCTGTGTGACCTTCATGCCTTGTCCTGGGTCATCGCCCCATGGGACAAGAGTTACACTCATCTCAGAGAAACAGTCAAAGAGAATCATTAAAGAAAGGATGCCAAGGGAGGGACAAAATAAAATATGAATGACAAAAGTTAAAATATTAAAATAATTAAATAGGACTGTTGTCCTACGGGAAGCCGGCCATGGCAAGTGGAGCATGGTGAGTTGTCCCATTCTGGTCTCATGGTCCATCTCGTGAAGAGGTTTATGAGGGTGAAGGTTCATTTCCCAACCTTGTGGGTTGGTTTCATAGGTAACATCTTCAGCAGAGTTTAAGGGGATATCAGTGACCATTTCAGATTTATGTAAGTTTAGCAGTTTTGTTTTTGAAAATCTCCAGTGATGGAGCATCCACAACTCCTGGAGTTAAGTTGTCCTACTGATTCATTGTTCTCACTGTCAGGAAATCTCTCATTAACGATCCTCCACCTGTTACTTCTTCTCCTACCCCAGGTGCCTTGGAGAATAAGTTGACTCCCTTGTCTCTCTGAGAGCCCCTAAAAGTACTGGAAAACTGCTACCACTCCACCCCTGGTCCTTTTCTGTGATAGGCTAGACATGCCTATCTCCCTCAACTCTTCCTCATATAACTTAGCCTGCAGACTCCTTATCAGCTTTGTTGCTCTTCTCTGCATTCTTTCTAGGACCTCAGAATTTTTATTTACATTATAGTGACCAGAACTAGTGGGCTCACTAGTGTGGCCTAAAGTGCTACTATCACTTCTCTTGATGTTGATGCAGCCCGGAACCATCTTTGCTTTCTTGGCAGCTGCCACATACTCTTGGCTGACTTCACTAAGAGACACTACGGTTCCCCCACCTCAGATCATCTGAATATTGCCTTCTATCTCCCTTGTTAGCTTTGAAAACGGCTCAGCAGGAGTCATCAGTGATTCCCTCCTCCCTTTGTCTCTCTGCTCCTTCCCACTCACCCCCACTTTCGAAACAGCAGTGGCTTCCCTTAATATATTAATAGAGCGTTTCCCATTTCCCAGTATAAATACTGAGGGGAAATCTTGGAACTTTAGCAGTGATATCTTGTTCAGAAAGAGCTCTTTTTTGTCTGGGGAAATTGCCTGTTTAGAAAATACATTAGAGTCAATGAAAACAGAGGCTGGGATTAGACCATTTGGAAGGTTAAATTGTCAAGGCATAAGCAGGAATCATGCAGGGGTTTGAAGCAGGCTGTCACGAGGTTGCAATAAGTGGCACGCGACTTAGAGCATCAGGCCGGTGAATGATAAGAAGAGGCGCAGGACTGGTGATCCTGGTGGCAAGGACAAAGCACTTTTGTATCTCATTGAATATAATATCCTTAGTTCGAAGTTGAAAGCATCTTTAACACCACTTTCATTGCAGCCCACCTGCTGTTAAGGCAATGCTAGGAAACTGTTTGAGTTGAAAGGGACATAAATTCTTCCTGCTAATCTGTAAGGCTTTGATCTTCCAAAAAAAAAAAAAAATACACCAGGATGGTGACAGAAATAAAGAAATGTGAGCTTCTTGAAAGAAAGACCATGACAGATCTAGATAAAATATTAAAACACAGAGACATCATTCGGATAATAATAGCACTTAGCAATAGCAAATAGACTTATATACTGCTTCATAGTGCTTTTACAGCCCTCTCTAAGCAGTTGACAGACTTAGTCTCTTGCCCCCAACAATCTGGGTCACCATTTTACCCACCTTGGAAGGATGGAAGGCTGAGTCAACCTTGAGCCTGTCAAGATTGAACTTCTGGCAGTGGGCAGAGGGAAGGAAGGAAGGAAGGAAGGAAGGAAGGAAGGAAGGAAGGAAGGAAGGAAGGAAGGAGAAAAGCAATAGCAATAGCACTTTATTTATATCCCACTTCATAGTGCTTTTACAGCCCTCTCTAAGCGGTTTACAGACTCATCCTGTTGCCCCCAACAATTTGGGTCCTCCTTTGACCCACCTCGGAAGGATGGAAGGCTGAGTCAACCTTGAGCCGGTGAGATTCGATCTGCTGAAC
>JANHFM010008399.1:149443-160617 GCA_032468115.1 Grayia smithii
GGCCTTGTCGCTACTTTGTTGTGTCATTGTTTGTAGTCAATCTGTGCAATCTTCGGGCACCAGCCAAATTATATTGTTAAGGATAATAGTTTTTAATTGTGATATCAGGTAATAGTTTTCTCATATTAGCAGGCTAACTAATGGTACAGTGATTCCTTTGTAGGCAGTTGCCTTAATGGAATGCATCTTTCATTCCACATTTTGACACATTTAAAGGACTTTTGTTATTCAAGGAGAGACAAGAGGAAAGAGAGAAGGAAGTATGTTTTCTGATGGAGATTCAGTTGCTTAGTAAAAGAAAGATGTGCTATTCTGCTTTGATCCACAGACTTGTAGAAAACTCAGGTGATGTAGTGATCAGGATATCTATCTAACATCAACACTCTAATGGGTTTGTTTCTCAAGAGTCTCTACGGCAAGTTGTGGACCTTCAAAGGGGGGTTTAACTGAGAAAGGCTGGTTTCTATCCCATATAACCTTGTGAAGTGTTTTGAAGGAGGAAGATGGTCCTTTATTGAGTTTCCTCATTGCTTTTTTCTCTGATTACATTGGACAATGAATAACTCCATCCACTCAGAGCCCTTAGAGAAAGTTGAGGCTTACCTTCTTATGTTCTTCCACAGCAGAACCTCTCAGTCTAAGTCAGATAATTTCATGGTGCAAAGACGCACTGTCCATTTGAAACTTTCGAAGGAGACCATTGGCCTTTTGAGTAGTGCAGAAGGAAAGTCCCATGTGTAACAGGGTCTAAATAGGCAAACACTGAATTTGATTTACTGTCATTTAAATGCAGTCAAAATTGCATTCCAGCTGTATGGTGAACGTGGTTATTCTCCCCTGTGTTAACCATGTTTTCCTTTTGTCATGGTTTGGAGAACTTCTGGTGATAGCTTCATGGTTCTCTGCATGATGTGGAAAAGAGTAATCTGATCCATAATGTACAGGTTGAAAATAATCAAGCAATGAGCATTAAGGTTGCTTAGCTTTCAGGCCACAAACAATGCATTATGTAAAAAAGAAAACTTTGGCAACAAGAGTTTCATGGAACTAGACAGTGATCACTGGAATAGTTCAACAGCTCCCAAAGGTTTCTGCCTGTTTATAAAGATCTGTAAGGGAAGGATCCTTATGGGTTCTTATCTTTGGGGAACATAATTTGCATAAAACACCAATTAGGTGATTGCTGCTCCATTTTTCTGGAATAATACTCCCCTGTTTATTCCCAATAGTCTCGAGTTTCCAAAAAGCAAGAAAGAGTTGGCTTTTTCAGTGAGTCTTTGGGATTTGAGGTGTTTGATTTTGCAGGAGGAATATATTTTGACAGTTTGGTTTAAGTATTTTGTGCCTTGATTCATTCTTATTTCTGTGCGAGATCTGCAGCCTAGGTGCATGCAGAGTAAGGCTGAAGGGGATACAAGGCCAACTGTTCCTCAAAGTTCATCTATTGGCTTCATCAGGTCAGCATCGTGGACGGGTGTGGCAAAAGGCAGCCAAGCTGGCCATTCCTTTCCACTCAACCTAATCTTGCAGCCTCATGCAGAAACCCACGTTCAGCTTTGACCTTTGCAGTGCAAATCTAGCAGGCCTAATGACCTTGGATGGGGAAAAAAAAGGCAGGATGCTTGCTAAAAGTGCTTTCCAGGCGCAACCATCCTTTTAAGCAGCGTCAGTTTTGGTGTTTTAGCTCCAGTTTGCAGCTTGGAGGAAACATGGGACACGACGGAGGACCAGTAGTAGGAATCTTTGTATCAGCAGAGAAACTCAAAGGATGGGATTTGAAACACGTGTGTCAACAGAGAGTATTCAGGACTTTGTCTTGATTCTACAGCAATTTTCAAAAACTACATCCTGAAGGAAGCATCATTCAGTTCCATAGATTAATTGCCAGGTCATTTCATTGTTGATTAAGAATTGATCATTGGATTTTAATTAGAAACACCTCTTGTGTTCCATGCTGCTGCCACTGTATGCAATTCATATTTCTGCATCTTCTCAGCTGATTTTCCAAATATTTTCCTGCATTATTTAGATGAGAGAAGCTATAATTTGCTCTTCTTTCCCCTGAACATTATTGCAGTTGATATAAAATATTACTTAAACTGATAGTGATTCTGGAAGTCCCTCAGAATTGGGTGGCATATAAAATTAATACATTATTATGAAGCAAGCACAAACAAAATAGTTTATTTTCTTAGGAAATTAACTGCTGGAGGTACATTTTCCTTTGATATGTTTGGTGCTCTGTTGATTTTGTTGGTACACAAAGCTGAAATACTATCTTTATATTAGTTCTCTTTCAAGAATTCATCAACAGGGTGAGAATGGTTACACTTGCAAAATTTATGGTTTACAGGAGAAGCAGCCCTGCTGAATCATATAATGCAGAAGTGCCAAAATAGACTGAGAAATTAAAATCCATGTTTGTTTAGGAAATATAAAGAACATTTTGAGATTTGCTGTGATTTGCTATCATTTTATGCCAAAATAGAAAGTGTACCTGTGCTAGTGCACCACAACAACAAAATGATAACAATAGATACACAGCCTATTAGATGGTTTGGACTGGATTTGATACTTCTGATTATTGGAACTTTCCTAAGGATTAGGATATTAAAAATACTATCATAAAATCAATGTTTTTCCAAATAATACAACTACAACTGATGAGCTGAAATTCTAATGCACCCAGAGACATCTCCAGATCTTTGACTTGGCACTAAACAATGATAATCATAATGCATATGTGTACAAGAACCCATATTACACAAAAGTGGATCTTAGTGGGATTTTGAAATTGCTGGTTGGGTAGTCCAAAGGAAGTTTACTTCTCAACTCTCATTCATGAAATAATAAAAATAGTGATAAAAATAATGGTGCACTTAAGAATACCATTGAAATGAAACTGAGCTAAGCATGCTCTCCAGCCTGGCTTATCCAGGGAAGAAAATCTGCTTGCTTTTGATCCAAGTTTATTTGCTTCTCTGCTGAATGATTTGAGAGCCGCTGGCCATCTTTGTTTTCCCATCCTTTAGGTGTGAATCCTCACAATGGCTTGCATCTCAGAGTGACGCACCAAAATCTGGAGGAATTTCAAAAGAAATTGCTGAGCATTGAAAAGCATAGCAGAATAGTCAAAATACAAATATTATATCTCGATGGTATTGTGGTTGCTTTCTTGGAATGACAGGCCCAAAGCATAGGTTTTAAATATTGTGTTTTAGGGATTTTCTTTAGTGTGAGAGGTATTTTAAAATAGTTATTTGTATTTCACCTTTGTTATTTTTGTAAATAACGCAAGGCAGCAAATGTATCTAACACACCTTCCTCCTCCTGTTTTCCCCACAATATCAACCCTGTGTGGTGGGTTGGGTTGAGAGAGAGAGCGACTGGCTCAAAATCACCCAGCCAGCTTTCATGGTTAAGGTGGAACTAGAACTCACGGTCTCCTGGTGATTCACCAATCACTCAGCCACCTTTCATGGATAAGGTGGAACTAGAACTCTTCGTATCCTAGTGAGTGGCCCAAAGTCATCCAAGCCACCTTTGGTGCCTAAGGTGGGACTAGAACTCATTGTCTCCCGGTGATTGACCGTCCCTCAGTTAACTTTCATGGCTAAGATGGGACGAACGCAGGGTCTCCTGTTTTCTAACTCTGATGCCTTAACCATTAGACCCAACTGGCTCTCTGTAACACTGGACTGAAACAAACAAACAACAAAAACAAACTGAAATTCCTGATGTGTTAGTCATACTCTCTTCACTGTTGCTGAAAAATGCCAACTAATTTGTTGGTGTCCTCCTTTAATAATATCTTGAAAGACGTCTTCAATCTTGACCAAACAGAGACTGAAATCAATGGAAAGCAAATAATTATAATCAATATTAGAATTCTGCATATAAATTATTTTGGACAATAATTTATTGATTTTACAACGTCTTGAAAGGACATTTTTCTCTACTATTCCCAATGCTTCTGTATAGCTAGGTTGAATAACAGAAATGAGTAGCTCTGCTTAGTATGCCTTAAAATCATAATAGAATCATAACTGTTAAGATTTTGCTGTGCTTTACTTGCTTCATAAATATGCTGAGTCATCTTGAAAAAGCAGCCCTATATTTAAATTACTTTGATATTTGCATTAAGAATTCTAGTATCAGACAATCAAAAGCATTTTGGAACATATAGCTAGTAAAAGCTTATTAATTTTCTAATTTGTGTAATATAATGTAATATTTAATGGTTTCCCGATGGGGTGGATCTATTTCAGTTTTGAACAAAATCAGATTTGATCTACTGTATATGGATAATTTTATTTATAATCACTTCAAATGGTTGGCTAATAATTTAGTATTGAGTTGATAACCACATTAAGGAGTGAGATAGGCCTAGAATAGGTCAGTTCCTGAACATTTTTACCCAGTTTAAGGATTAGATTTAGATTTTTTCTTAGACAGTTTCCAAGTCCCAGAGAAGTCTCTTGAACAAAAATTACAAATCTGATATTAAGACTTCTTTAAATTCTTTGCAAAACTTACCTCATGTTCTAGCATGGCTTGGGGATTTTTCACTTTTAATGGTTTCAAGGATTTTCAAAATGGCAGAAAACTTCCACTTTCTCTGGAGATGGTTGTGGAAACATTAATCTATTAAAAATGTATTATTTTTTGCTGGTGGTGGATTATATGTATGTTTTAAGCCTTTGCCCAAGAATGTCTACTTGTAGATTTAAGCAGTTTGGGCTGGTATGAAGATGAGAGCTGGATACAATTTCTGTGTATTCCATGATGCAATAAAGGTGTTGGGTGTTTGGTATTTTCTGACCTTGCTTGTTTCCTTCTCATGTTAGCCCAGCAACAAAAGGATCTGCAGGAAAACAAGCAAGCAAGAAGGACAATATTGTGATATTCACGTGCTTAAGTAGGGCATCTCTCTTTTCCAAGTTAGTAAAGGTTCCAGATGTTTAAAGTTGTGTTTTGTTGATTTCCCCCCCCAGCTCTCTTTAACTATTTTAAATTGTATACTGAGAGAGAAAGAGAGATCCATGCTTCAACTTTTGCTTATGTTTAGACTGGATCTATAATTTTTATCCACCTATCGATTCCTTCCTAAGGACCTGGGATAGAGAGACGTTGCTTGAGGCCTTTATCATTGGGTGAAGGAAGCTCTTCCACATAAAACTGCCTCTTGCAATTGACCAATGGGGATTTTGTCAATTCCAATGGTGTTCAAGTGGGGCTCCAGATGTTTTGGGATTGCACCCAAGGCACCTATTACTATTGGTTCCATCTTTGCTTTCTGTTGCTACAGTTGTTCAACTCCTATCTGCAGTTCTTTATATTTTGGGATTTTCTCCAGTTCTTTCTCTTCTGTTCTCCAGGTGCTGACCATGTCCACTATCCAGATGCTTTTGTTCTTTTTATCGACCTGTGTTAAATCTGGGGTGTTATTATTATTGCTATTTGGGTAGCCAAGTCATTGTCTCTCTCAGTCATAAAACAAAACAGAGTTTACAGAGCAGAGTTGATACAACATCTGTACTGGCTCCCAAAAATGTCCACATAAGTTCTTCTTTATGGACAGAATGTTTCTATAACCTTTTAGAGTCCTTTTTTGATTTCTCAGTCCACTTTGAGGTTTCTTGTCATTTTCCACCCAAGGACTAACTCGATCTAATCCTGATTGGCCATTTGAGATCATCCAAAATCCAACCACAATCCTCTGGCAGTTGGGCTGCATATAAATCAAATAAAATAAAGAAAATCCATCAAACCATATATGTAGTGTTGGCCAGGAAAATTACAAGTGTACATGAAATCATCAGGAGCTGAGGTTCAGCTCAAAGGAAACATTATCATTTTATATGAAGATGCCTCAGTGGTTTAAGGCACAATTGTGAATAATTCAAAAGAGATTAATGAGAACTGGGTATCATCAGGACACTGTGAGAGAAGAAGAGGAGGGAATGGAATATCCTGGAAAGGGCTTTGGCTGATGATCGAACCCAACCCTTGAACAAGAAGTGCCGCATCATAATTATTCAATGGTTGCCCATTTCACATGTGACACTGGGCGCCTAAACATTACCAATTCTGTATTATCATTTCCAATGGGAGGTTTTAAGCTTCCCTGCTTTGACCATCATAATTGAATTTAAGGGATAGGTGACGATTCCTTCTGAAGGGGAATGACAGAATGACAGAGTTGGAAAGGACCTTGGATGTTTTCCAATCCACACACACACACACACCCCCTTTGAAGTGACTAACCAAATCAGTTCAGCAGCTTGGATTTAGTCAAGTACTTCTGGGTTGATTTGAATATGGGATGGACAGTTCCTTCGTGTTTTTCAGATCCAAATCACAGAGCAAATTCAAAAGTGATTTTGGTGACCCATAAAATACATCAGGTCCTGGAGTAGATTTTGGAGCGATTGGAGTCCAGAGAGATGGACATTATTAGATTTCTACTAAGCCCTTTCTAATAGGAATACTTAAGAAACAAAAGCATTTGGACTTCTAAAAAAATATTTATTGCTTTGAGGGCATCATATCAGAATCTTGGGGCACAGAACAGTTCTCCAGCAAAGCTTAGATCTGATATAATTAAGGTCAAGTGAATCCGAGTCACTTCTCTGAATTACTGGCCCTGTATGTTTCTATAACTATCATACTTCCTCCTACATTATAGCTGGGTCTGTTAGATACTTCATCACAATTTCTTACATTACCTCAAAAAAGTTTTTTTAACTCATATTGTTGGAAGAAATATCCATCTGGTTCAGTTCCAAGCTGGGAGAAAAATGCTGGAAACAACATGAAGGCTGCTTGGAAAGCCAGGATTATTGATGAAGCAGAATCAAATGGAATCAATGGGCAGCTCACCAAATGGAGTTGAGAGTGGGTAGGATTTTATGCCTTCTTTGGGCTTCGTATTTGAGCTTCCTGTTCCTGTGCAAGAACAGGTCCTTTAATATTCTATTGGCTGTTGTCAGATTCCTATAGGGGTCACGTAAGGATTATGTAGGGGGTCATAGCTGGCTCTATAGGCAAAAGAGGAAATGCAAATCCTAGGTCAGTGGTTCTCAACCTTCCTAATGCTGCGACCCTTTAATACAGTTCCTCATGTTGTGATGACCCCCAACCATAACATTATTTTCGTTGCAAACTTCATAATTGTAATTTTGCTACTATTATGAATCGTAATGTAAACACCTGAAAGGCAGGTGTTTCCTCGACCTTTCTCACAAGCGCCATGGCCCACACCTAACGGAAATCGGAGTCTACGGCGCCTACTTGGAAATAGGACCTATTAGACTCGCCTGGAGACGGATAGAGGAGCAGTTTCTCGGTTCCTAAAACCATTGGAAATACGTGTTTTCCAATGGTCTTAGGTGAGCCCTGTGAAAGGGTCCTTCGACTCCCCAAAGGGGTCCCGACCCACAGGTTGAGAACCGCTGTCCTAGGTGTTTCTCTGAGCTAATCTGGTCAACCTTTTGTTCTTTGCTTATCTGGAGTCTCTGCCTGACCCAGTCTTTCTGAATGGATAACCAAATCTGCATTTCTAAAAGTTGGCTCCTCAGTTTCTGCTTCGGGCAGGGAAACTGGGGGTGGATTCTGCCTCCCTTAAGATCTTTTTATTTCTCCTTTAGGGGAAATATTTTATCCTGACTTTTTAATATTTCCCAAAATGTTTCATTCTTCTAGGGGGAGGGGTTTTTCCTACAATATGATTTATTCTTGTCCTCTTGTAGCTTTACTTTTTGTTTCAAATTGATACATATATTAAAATAATTTGGGGAAGAAATACTGTTACTGTTACTATTTATAACGTGAGGTTGAATTATATTAAGAAACTGCAGAAACTGTTCTCTCCAGAAGAGGCATAACTTTATCAAATCTGGTCTAAGGCAAAGAGGATAATCCTAAATAACTGGGAAGAGAGATAATCTCCTGATTTTAAGGAATGGATCCAGGGTATGAGTTTGTTATCTCATGCTTTTTTAAAAGTTTTTTTTAAATTAAAAAGATAATGCACTATGTTGCTGCATGTCTACCTATAGTGATAAACTTGACAATTATATTAATGCTATATATCAAATCAAAACTTTATTACAGTCCCAGATCGGGCTAAATGCCATATACGTATTATGTGCATTATGTTGAATTCTCTGTGCACATCCCTGAAAACCAGAATTCTTCCACTCTTCCTTGAAATCAGGGGTCTCCAAACTTTACAACTTGTAGATTTCAACTCCCAGAATTCCCCAGCCAACATAACTGGCTGGAGAATCCTGGGAGTTGAAGTCCACAAGTCTTAAAGCTGCCAAGATTGGACACATCTGCTATAGACATTGAATACATGAATAAATATGCAAACATGCAACCCCAAATTTACAAGGTCTTCAAATCAAAACCAAGCTTTTATTTTTAATTAAAATTTGGGCTTCTACTAAAAGCCTCCTGCTGCTCCAGTGCCGGACACCAATCTTTCCAAAAGTCGTGTAAGCGTTGTCATTTATTCTAACAACATACAAATGAACCAGTGGTGGGATTCAAAATTGTTTACTACTGGTTCTGTGGGTGGGGCATGGCTTGGTGGGTGTGGCAGGAGAAGGTTACTGCAAAATCCCCATTTCCTCCCGATCAGCTGAGACTCGGGAGGCAGAGAATAGATGGGGGCAGGGCCAGTCAGAGATGGTAGTTACCGGTTCTCCGAACTAGTCAAAATTTCTGCTACTGGTTCTCCAGAACTGATCAGAACCTGCTGAAACCCACCTCTGAAGTGAACATAATGTATTTGTCCTTCTGACATCTCGGTAGTGTGAATGTGTGTGTTTTATATATGCACAACAGTTTGGGATTCCCCTTCCTTTGCTAGCAGCTCCAGAAGTCTGGCTCATTAGTAGCTGAGATTTGATTGCTGGCTATTACCAGTTAGAGGGGCTGTAACACTGCAGAATTGCAAACCATCAAATTAGCTAGATTGGCTCCTCCTTAGGACTCATAAAGGAAAGTGCCTGAAAAAAGGCAGATCGGTTTCCTTGCAGTCTGCTGTGGTCTCTTTATGGGCACAGCAAAGATTATTTCTCATTATTTCATTTGGAGGTGATTTAAACACATGCAGGGTGGCTGTTTTCTATGATACAATCAGGGGTCTTAATGAAATCAATTTGGAATGATTTATCTTGGCTTGGATGGTAACATCTCCGAATGACCTTGCATTCGGCAGCTTCGGTATTTTCCTTCTCTTCGCACAGAGTCAAACTACAGGAGGTGTATTATTCCTTTCCTTAAAATGCAAGTACTTCCTACACTATTCCAGCACCTTTAATCTAGAATCCCTTTGCTGCACTGGGCCAGCCCTGTTTGCAGTGAAAGAAAATGAACCGGTTTTATTTCTGGATCCACTGTTTGGTGGCTGAAGCACCATCGCATTTGCATTTCAGCCGTGTAAGACACGGGTCAAATCTTTGCCATGTTTCATTGTATTTACAGGATGCAATTATGTTCCGTCTTCACAAACACGTGGCTTGGTGTCAGCTGGGTTAATAGGAAGGCTGTATGAATATTCAGTTTCAAGATTTCCTTCAGGGCGCTTTAAGGACCGAATCATCCCTGCAGCCTGGATGCTTGGAACAAAGACTGCATCAGTTGGAGAGCGTCAGATTGGCTACCTTCAGTCTGAATAAATTATTCAGTCCTGTTCTCGGGTGGTTTACTTCTGGTTACTAAAATACTGTGAGCATCTTTTGTTTGTTTTTCAATCACATGCTGTGTCTGGAAGCCGATGCACACCGTACTTAGAAGTTATTTATATTTTGCTTCTAACTTGAATGTAAGTTAAAGTAAGAAGGTGGACGTACTTGAAAACCATTTTAGTGGTTCCTTCCTCGTCAAATTGGTTGGTGTACAGTATATATGGGCGTGGGAATTGCCATTTGTACAACAGGAAATTATTCCAATTGTCGGTCATTGAATCCTTCCAGTAATGGCAACGGTTAATGGATTTCCTAAATGTAACGTAATGTCTCTGTGTATATAGGGTCATTTACTTTGATATGTTCCCTCTCCTATTTTTCTTCTTCTTCAAGTTAGGAATGGAGAATGAATGCCCTTTCCAGATCAGTGAGTGGTTTTGTTAGAAAGAAATGAGATTTTTGTTTGAATCTTGCTGAGAGAAAACTGCACTGAATTGGTATGATCGTTTTTTCCCTTCATTTAGTAACGTTGAAAGTGAAGGCGCTGGCCTCAGTGGGGCAAGGAAGTGGATTATCCATATGAAACCTCCATGCAGAGAAGACAGGTTGAAGGTGGTTGATAATTACTGCATTTAGAAGGCATTCTCCTGGCAGTCTAATAGGAACATTTGGGGTCCCCTCCCCCCCAGGTTTCTCCTTTGTCCCATGGTTAACAAAGGCTTAATGCAGCCAGAAGGGTTTCTGCCCACATTTGCTTCCTTGGCATAGTTGCGTTTACACAATCCATTCCTTAGCAACATTTTTGGCATGGTTGATGGACAAGAGCTCTGACTGCTTCCATTATCTGTGAGCAAACGGCCGCTTCTGCCTTGTGACAAGGCAACCACGGGGAGCCATACAGGACAGGCAGCCACGGCCAAGATTTCTATGGCCAAGCGAGACAGTTGTGAAGTGCATTTTGTCCTATTTTATGACCTTCCTGGACACCATTGTTAAGCGAATCCCCGCAGTCGTTAAGTTAGCAACAAGGTTGTTAAGCAAATCTAGCTTCCCCATTGACTTTGCTTCTCAGAGGTTTGCACAAGGGGGGGTGTCAAACGACCACGGGGGACACGGCAACCATCGTAAATACATCCCAGTTTTCTAGCACTTGAATTGGGACGCTATGACCCTAGGGGAGCTACGACAGTCGCAAGCGTGAAAAATGGCCATTTGTTTCACTGCCGTAGTAACTTCAAATGAAGACTAAAGGGATGGTTGCAACCATTAGAACCTGGTCAGTGTTCTTCCAACCTGATGAAGCCCTGAGCATCTTTACAATGAGTGGGAGGGGCCTCTTTCTTTCATGCAAGGGCTGCTCCGTTCATCCCCAGATAATTTCCCCCTCTAGGTCTAAAGAGGCAACAGCACCTAGCCTTACCTACCACTTCATAGTGCTTTTATAGCCCTCTCTAAGCGGTTTACAGAGTCAGCCTA
>JANHFM010008399.1:162424-176114 GCA_032468115.1 Grayia smithii
ATTTCTCCTCCCCCAGAACCAAGGGTGGAAAATTAACATGGACCTTGGGGGGGGGGCAGTACGCACAGCCACTCAGTCTTGTCTGGGTTGAGTCTGAACCTGTTGACTCCCATCCAGTCCCTCATCTCTGGTCTAGAAGGAATAGAGTGACGTTTTGATCTCTTCTATATATTGTCCCAATGACCACATCTCAAAGGCAAGAGTGACTGTCTACACAAGGTGTTGTTGAGCACAGAGCCTTTATAAATGACCCAAGGAGCACAGAAGGGACATGGACAACATGACTTATCCCCTTCCCTTTGCACTTTTGTTGTTCACAGATGTAGAACATCACCTATGTCTGTGGAGATTTTCAGTCATCCAGGCAATGATTGTTCCAAAGATGGTTTTTCAAAAGGCAACTGGACTTTCCGGGTTTTTCTTTGAAGATGTTTTGCTTCTCATCCAAGAAGCTTCTTCAATTCTGAGCTGAAGAAGATCTCCATAGTTCTGAGCTGAAGAAGTTTCTTGGATGAGAAGTGAAATGTCTTAAAAACAACAACAACAACAGAAAGTCCAGTCGCCTCTTGAAAAAGCACTTTGAAACATCACCTGTGGCAAAAAGTTGGATTGCCACCTTTTTTTTTACTTATGGTCCCACCTAAAGCCACCTTCTTGTAACAAATACAACAATCCGTTCTATCAATTTTGTCAGGGTTCTTGACAACAGCCCAAACTGAAAGTGATTTTTCTCCAGGTGGGTAATTTGCCTAGATGCTCTTTAGTAAAACTTAATAAATTGAAGGGAAAGGAGTGCAATAATTTGGATAAATGAACAATTTTCACTTTGGAACCAATATACCTCTCCATAAATAATATTGTCTCCCTGATTTTCTTTCTCGGAGATTTCCTATCAACTAGGAAAGTTGTAGTTTCTTGTTGCTAAAAGAAAATGGAAGCTGAATATCCTTTACGGTTTCTTGATATTTATCAGTCTGGAACAAGCTCTTAGAAGCACATTTTCAGCATATTATACCATTCTTAGGTTTTACTTATTCAGCCTGATATGCCCGTAAGACTAATCAATTAATTATCTAGCTATCTAGTTATTCGGCAAATAATTCATTTTTAATATGGAGTCTAGCTCTCATGCTTACTTACATAGAGTAAAGTCTAATAGGTTTTCTTTCTAAGTGCAGAGAGAGAATTGCATGTTAAGGCAACTTGAATCCACTAAATAATCTAAAATCCGATGCCTAAATTGATCTGTTGAAGTTTTATCCTTGGTTTCATTTCAGACATGTTTTAGACACGGGCGTCAGATGTGTTTTGTTCTCTTTCTGTGCAGACATATGAGTTGGAAAGCTTGGTTTGACCACTGTAGGACTATTTCATGTTTGGGGGGTAAATGATGTACTTGGGACTCAATCTATTGCAGGGGGGAGGCCCTCTTCCTGGCAAATGTAACTGGAATATGTACAGGAAAAGATCTTGTGTAAGATGTCAATAGCCACTTTCCATTTCTTTCTTCTTCTAGATCAGCCTAAATTTCCTTCTCTTGACCTCTGCTTTTTTTTCACAACCATTTCTCTGGTCCTCTTTTCCTCCTTTCAGAGAGCAGGTTTTGCTTTCTGTTCAGTTCAGTGGTACCTGGACTCTGTAATAAGGTTAAGTGAAAATGATTAGGACTGTGCAAAGTTTTGAAGAGATGCTTTGCTTTGACGAAGGCCTCTGGGAGCCCCTTTGAAGCCCCACACCAGGAGATGCCTCCTAAAAGTGATTTTGATCAAAGAGCTGAAAACAGTTTCCCACGCATTGAAGTCTCTTCTGGTTATTGGAACTGTCAGAGAAGTCTTCAATGCATGCTTTGTATTTTGATTAATTTAAATGTTTACTGTTGCATGTGTGTGTGTGTGTGTGTGTGTGTGTGTGTGAGAGAGAGAGAGAGATTTTATATATATGAAATTATCCAAGCTTAATTTTTAAACCTATCTTTAAACCCCAATTGCATAGGATATTCATCCTATTGTACAGAGAACCAGCTCAAAGATCAGAAGACACCTTGGTAATCAAACTAAGCAAATGTTTATAAATCCATAACCTTAAAAGAAACACAGATGTTTCTATGGGATCAGGTCCAACATTTTAGAGCTTAACATTTGAAAGTCATGTTTTTTTCTGTTTGTAGACTGAAAAGAACTTCTGAATTGCTCTGAGTAAGCAAAGGCCTCTGGGGATAAACCATCCTTTGCGCTCTTCTGTATAAATTGTGTTGAATCTTTGAACCAATGCAACAGAATTACCCTGTCATAAGAAGGGCAGCTAATAAATTTAATAAATAAATAAAATAAACTACAACCGACATCAGTAGGATATTTTAGTCATGGCTAGGACTTTGCCCTCATCACTGGATGAAATGAGCATAATTAAGAGGCAGGTTCATTCTTCTACTACTCTACTCATTCTCCTACTCTACGCATTATCTTGACCCTGATGTTCATATAATGGACTGCCTACCTCCGCCACAAGGAAAACTCACTCTAGATATTCCTAGACTCTTGTCTCTGGCTTGGGATGATTCACGAGTTCACTTTAATTTTGAAACATTTACCACGTTCTCTATTCTAAATCTTGGGTGTTAGATGTAATCTTCGAGCTTCAGGGTAGTAAGCGAAGCAAGGATGATTGAGAAGGTAGAGCTGGTAGTAAAACAGGGAGCCCTGTTTGTATTAAACTTCACTGTTGATGGAGCTTTCAGTGGCACTAATATGAAAAGTGATTTTATTCAGAGTAACTGGCAACTGTAAAAAATTAACTCTTTTGATGGTTAATGTTTTACCGAGTGAATAAAATAAATGTCAGATTGACTGGATGCATAAATCTTTTGGCTCTGCTTAAGTTTACCAAATTCTTGACACCTAAGAGAACATGCCTCTCCTTTCTTGGTTCTGTTCTTTTTTCACCTGATATATTAATACTGCTTCTGCTCAGCATTTACTATAACCACATAAAATGCATTTAATCTTCCAAGTAAGAAGATAAATAATGTCAAAAACTGCGAGGAAGAGTTCAGAAGCTCTGACTTCCATATTTGGTTAGCCATAATTGATGCCATTTAAATGAAGTATTTCATTCGTGCTGTGGTTTGTTGAACCAGTTGAATTGGGCAATTTGTTGAAAGAAGCCGACTCCGTTGACTTAGTGGACTGAATCTGACTTAAGTTGTGATTTTTCAGACAAGCAGGATAGGTTGATGGTTTACAGAGAGCAAGATAATACTTTCTGTAACCATCTTATTGCTAAACCATAGTTTAGCATAATATGCATATTTAATAGTGGTTTGCTCATTCACATGCAGTTCATGAAAATAAATGATAATCATTTATAATTTCAACTTATATTTCATTTCTCCTAAAAATGCAATAAGCATTCGGCTGTTTTTATGTTCTAATTGTAGAGGACATTTTGATCTGGCAATAAAAAACTAAAACTTTATAATGTCAGTGCAGAGAATTTTTTAAACAGAAATAACCTGTAACATTACTTTGGCTGCTGCTTTGAATATCATGGCAGAAAAATGATCAGAATTTGTATTTAATTATCCCCATTCAACAATCAAAACTTAAAAAGAATAAAGTAAGCCTGCATAAGTAAATGGTAAGACAAAAAGAACAGCTATTTTTTTTCATCATTATATTTTTCTCCATCAAATCCCCTGATTTGAGAACTGCACAGAAGCTATCAGAGAACAGCCACAGAAAACTTAATTGTTTGATGGACATAATAGAAAGTTGCTATCTTCATTTTATTGAAATCTGTGCATCCACCAATTCTCCAGGATTTTGATTCATAATTACTGTATAAAAAAAGGAATTCCATCCTAATAAACACTGAAAATCAACATACTCTATTCCAAATATTTTGATTTCTTCCAGTAAAGTTAACTGAAACAAAAAGCTAGTGAACTGCCATTTTAACATATTTATCTTTAAATACAGAAGGAAACAATAACTATCATGTACTGCATTTTAGAAAACATTAAAGATTATATTTTGCTCCTTCTTCATCTTAGCCCGCCAGAATAAAAGCGTCTCAGATAGATATAGCACCTGAGTTAACCTATTGTTTTAAAAGCAGTGGAAGCTTTTAGACATAATTGTTCTAGCAAATGTGAACTTAATTTAAAATTTAAAATAGGGATTTATTCATGAACGTGTGGATGTGGGCCACCTTAGATTGCTGTTGAGACTCAGAGACTCTAAGTAGAAATCCTTCCAAAGAAACCACAGTTGAAACTTGACCTAATTTGTGTTTATTTTTCTACACAAGGAGAACACCAAGCAGGGCAGAGACAGGAGGAAGAAATAACCCAGTTTCTGGCTGTAAGAACCTACCAGGACTTCCCCCAAGCCAGAGGTGGGCAATTGTGGCTCTTTCAAGACCTGTGGACTTCAACTCCCAGAATTCTTGAGCCAACCATGCTGGCACAGGAATTCTGGGAATTGAAGTCCACAAGTTATAAAAGAGCCATAATTGCCCACCCCTGCCCCAAGCACAGTGTTATTGGTTATGTGACTGAGGCCACTGTTTTATCTAATATTTTGTTGTGCTGTGTTTTCTACTCTTTCTTTTTCTTTACCCTAGTTGAGAAAGAAATGTCAGATGCAGGCAAACCAGAAAATCCAGGCAGTTCAAATGAATTTGGGTTTATTGCAAGCTCTCTAGAAGAATCTGAACAACTAATGATCAAACCAAATTGGTGGTAGATAAGAGTCAATGGAATTCAAGGTGGGCTGGACTTAGATCTTTTTTGGGTACAAAGGGACATGTTTGATCCTGCCCTTGGGCTCAGCGTAGTAAACCCCTACATTTAAAAGGGTTTTGATCAGTCACTCAAAATGAAATGGGAGCCAGACTTTGTACACCATCAAAAAATGTTTGACGTCCCGTTTCCTAATCTCGTTCTTCTAAGGAATCCATAGTCCATGCTGGATGAAAGAGAAAACCATTGTAATATGTTCGTCACTTCCCATGCTCCCTTGGACAGTTCTGTACTCAGTTTCCTTATGACTATAAGTAGATGCCAACCTTCTGTTCTCACTACGTGAAGGCTGTCCAGATTCAGGTGGAACAAGAGCTCCTTCAGACTGCTTAGGAAAGCTTCCCGTTCCAACTATTTTCCATGGGGGTCTACACTGGTCGATGAGCCACATTGTAGGTATCCATCCCAGTTTTTGGCTCTGCGTATCCTTTTCCCTCTTTTCCTTGTGCTCTTCTTTCCTGGTGCTCTTCTTATCAGCATCCTGCTGATTTTCTGAAATTCTTGTATTGCCAGTTAATTTAGAATTTGAAGGATGGATATCGAAGCAGGCAGACATCAGCAGAGGTGTGAGGACTGAAAGAAAATGGAGAAGAAGTATTGGGTTAGCCTTAGGAAACTAATCAAGGGGAGAAACTAGAACTAAGGAGAAATTTCCTGACAGTGAGAACAATCAATCAGTGGAACGGATGGCCTCCAGAAGTTGTGGATGCTCCAACACTGGAGGCTTTTCAGAAAAGGCTGGAAAAGCCATTTGTCTGAAATGGTCTCGGGTCTCTTGCTTGAGCAGAGGAGACCTCTGGAGTCCTTCCTGACTCTGTTATTCTGTAAGGTCGGTATATTCTACTAACAGAGCAGGAGCCCTTCCTCCACCTGCTATTGTGAGCCCGAGTTTCTCTTCCTCCATACATGGAGTTGATCATCTCAAGCATCAGCAAAGGAAAGCAATGAATGAGGATTAAGTGTCCAGGAGGCACTGGTCGTCTGCTAGGAAAAGAACTGATTGGGCTTAGAACAAACCTGTATTTCCTCACAAGGTGCGAGAGTAAATAGGAAGAACCGGCTTTTCTAAACAACCTCTCTTCCGGGTGTTTAGTTGAAAAAATATAGGTGGATCACAGGATTTTCCCCCCTCCAATATTTGCTATTTAAATTGCTTTGTAATAATGTAGCTCCATTTTCATCTTTTGCTTAATGGTGCATGAAGGCTTAATAGTGGCCTTTTGGAAGTTACCTTGTGGTTGGATTTTATGAGCTGTTTGGAGGTTCTGGTATTATTGTGTGGAGTTCATTTCTTTCTTTTTCTTTTTAACCAGAGAGATTTTGTTGTGTTTTACCTTGACATCAACCAGGGATTGAAATCATTTTGAGATGGTGATGATGATGATGATGATGATGATGATGATGATGATTTGCTTGAGTGTTTGGAGCCTGTGTTGTGGATGGGATAATTTTTAAGTACAATTTAGGAAACTACTTCTTGTAGAGCAAAAAATAGCTCTTTCAACCTGTCATATTTATGGTGTGTTCCTTCAAGAGAAAGTCTTTTCTGATGACAACATTTGAACTCCAAAGGAGAAAGTTATTTTTTTATATGTGGTTAATTGTGGGTGTTGCATCCCTGGAGATTTTCAAGAAGAGATTTGACAGCCATTTACCTGGGATGATGTAATGCTTGAGCAGAGGGTTGGACTAGAAGATCTCTAAGGTCCCTTCCAATCCTTTATTCTATGTTCTATATTCTAATATTTTATTTGAGTCAGATAGTTCAAATTAAGATAGCTGGAAAAATAAAAGGTCCATGCTCATGATAATGTTATCAGGTTTATTGTGAGACTACTTTCTGTGGTAAAATCTTCACCAGGTTGTTTTTGGAGTCTTCTGGAATCTGTAGATAGTTAGTTTGAGATTATTCCAAAAAAAATCCAAGTTGTAAGATTGAGGGATTCTAGATCTCAAACAAGATTTCTCAGATTTCCAAGCCAGCACTGACCTTATTACTGGGTTTATTAATAATTAGTCTATTATTTTCCTATCACCTTTTTGATGCAGCCTTTTTCTTGCTCTGGTGCTTTGATACTCAGCAGTAATTATAATAAAACAAATTGCACATCTATCTTGCATTTTTCCCCTAAAGGGCATGAAGTAATATTAAAAGGTACCAGAAAAAAAATCACAGTATGCAATACACCATTTAACAGATTACAGACACAACGCAAAAAAATAATCTTCTTTTTTGCACTTTTTGGACTCCCAAATAATGGAGAAGTCCACTCTTATTCAGGCATTCCAGACAATTGATGTAATTTACATCCTTTGTTTAATTGCTTAATTTACATTTTTATGCCTTTTAGGTCACTTTTGTAGGGATGCAAATGGATGCAAATGTTATAAAAATGTCAATTACACAGTTACACACATGACAGATTACACACACTCAGATGTAATGGATACTCCTTTCCCCGGCATGATCCATTAAACTGAACTTTTAATTCTCCATTACCCTTCAACTTTCAAAAGTGGTTAATGTTTGTGTGGTATGGGTGAGAAATGAGGGTTTCTCTGAAAATCGGAATTGTGACAATACTACACAAAGACCAATCTTTTTTTTTCCTTTTAAAATAATTTTGTTAACATTTATGGGAATAAGTATTGATTCTTCAAAGTGTATTTAATAAAGGAAATAGTTGATAGCATCTAGATGACCTTGTCTGAGGGAGGGAGGAAGGAAGGAAAGGAGGAAGGAAGGAAGGAAGGAAGGAAAGGAGGAAGGAAGGAGGGAAGGAAGGAAGGGAGGGAGGAAGGAAGGAAAGGAAAGGAAAGGAAAGGAAAGGAAAGGAAAGGAAAGGAAAGGAAAGGAAAGGAAAGGAAAGGAAAGGAAAGGAAGTAAAACCCACCTTCTTTGCAATCTGTTTTATCTTGGCTTCTCCATCTGTCAATATGGATGGAAAACAACTTGCATAATTGGTAAAGATGCCAGTAAACAAATATGGGCTATAAATGAATCAAGTTGCATCTATAACCATTCACTTTACTCTATGTCCCTGCCTATTGTTGAATACATATTTTGACAGGTTATTAAAACTATACATGTTCTCCTTACCAAGTCAACATCACTATTAAATACCACCACATACAAATGAATGCATATAATAGCTGCATAGCCCAACATCTGAGTCACTTCACAGAATGATACCATACAAATAGTTTTCAACATATCTGTTCCTAGGCATTCCACTCTCTATTGTATGATACAATCTACTGAAAGGATAGTAGATTGTATACAGTGAAATTCTGCTATTTGTCTCTTCTTGAAAAAGAAATACACCTTCAGCAATTCCTATAAAAGTGTTTAGCCAACAAATAATAAGCACAGGAAATACAGGTGGCCCTCATTATCTGCGAGGTTCCATTCCAGCTGGCTGCTGTTGTGGTAAAAAGGGAGAATTAGAGAATTAAGCAAAACTACTTTATCTAATCATGAAAAGCATATGAAAATTTAGGACAATATCATTTGTTAGTCAGGTCAGAGGAAAAAGAAGCAGAATAGGAACTGGTAATGGGAACAATGCATTTCTCACTGATATTGTTTTCTGCCAGTTGAAGGATTGATGGAAAGCCTTTAATCTCAGCACTGAGGAAAAAGTCCAAGGTTATGCTAATGAAATTTTCACCATCTTCTGAAATACTGTCAAAGGGAATGTGAGCCAATACAGGTAGCCCTTGACTTACAACAGTTCATTTAGTGAGCATTTGAAAAAAGTGATGTATGACAATTTTTCACACTTAAGATCATTGTAGCATCTCCATAGTCACCTGATCAAAATTCAGATGCTTGGCAACTGACTCATATTTGTAATGGTTGCAGTGTCCCGGGGTCATGTGATTACCTTTCATAACCTTCTTACAAGTTAATGGGGAAGCCATATTCACTTAACAACCGTGTTACTAATTTAACATCTGCAGTGATTCATTCAAGAACTGTGACAAGAAAGGTTGTAATTCACTTAACAAATGTCTCATTTACCAACAGAAATGTTGGGCTCAGTTGGGGTTGTAAGTCAAGGATTACCTGTGATTTATTGGAAGGCAGTCCTAAAAACAAGCTACATTTTTCCAATTTGTGAATAAGAAGACCCATTCAATTAATACTTTGAATTGAGGCTTACAATCACATTGATAAATGAACATGAATAATATCACTGTGATAGTTTCATCTCTAATCCCATCTACACAAGCTAATTAGAGTTGTCTATAGTCTAAAGCTTCTGAGTCATTTTCAAGGATATTTTTTCATAGAGAGCATTCTATATCATTGAGGCTAAATAGGCATCAACAGATTCTTATTTATTCAATAAGTATTGTTTGTCCTGCTCCAGTATCTTACTGAATTTTTTAAAAAAATGCTCTAACCATAAAACTACTATTCATTTTTTCATTGAATTACTATTCATTGAATTGCCTTTGTCTTCATTCTAGGAATAGTAAAGAAGCCAAATTCTGTCAGCTAAAAGAAGCAAAATTTACAAGATTTTTTGCTTCTTTTTCAGTTTTGCAACTGTGAAAACATATTTTTTTATCATTGATCTTATCCCTAGGCAGGTTGATAGAATTTTACTTGTCTGCTAACAACAGAGTTGTCACAGATGCACAAATCTGCCTGCTGTCTGTATACTTTTCTAGTATTAACATATACCATATATATTTCTTTAGTTTGGGAGTATTTATATAATGGATGAGTTATAAACTCACCATATCTTAAATCCAACTATATGAAAATTTCTTGGCTAAGAACTATCAAGTTCCAGCAGCTCACCTCCTAAGAAGATAAAGATAAGGAGAAATAAAGTGAACATTGGAATAGCTAATATGCTTTTTATATTAACATTTTCCTAATCACATTTTGTATGTGTGTGTATTTATGTGTGTATATATTTGTGAATTATAGCAAAAATTGAGTCCACAATCAGAGACCCTAGCCTCTTCTCTGTTACCCAGTCTTCTTACAAGCTTTTATCTGTTGAGCCTTGCTACCCAGCTGGTTGGTGATATAACATCCCCATTGCACTGAACATGAAGAATTTTTTCAAAGTTATATTTTGATTGGCAGTTAAACCAATAAGACATTACTTTTATGGTTCATTTTCAGTAAAAAAAAAAAAAGGGCCATTTAAGACACATCCACAATATTAGTATCTGATTGGTAAGTAACTATATATATGGCCGTCTGTTTTTGAACACACATTCAAAATACAATTAAAACAGATGAAATTTTAAGTAATTAAAAAAAACATAACAACCCTCAAACAATAAAGGGCTAATTACGTATTTTGTAAGAGTGGATGGTTTATGTACTGATGAATCTTAAAAATTTGCCACTAAAATACAGATAAATTACAAGACTGTTGGACAAGATCAAGCTCTAATCTTGAGGAACCCAACTTCAATTTAAAAAAAGAACTTTAATGTTGGATTATGCTCAGTCATGTGAAGAATGATGTACACACACACACACACACACATACACACACACACACCAGGGTGGGATTCAAATTTTTTTACTACTGGTTCTGTGTGTGTGTGTGTGTGTGTGGCTTGATGGGAGTGGCAGGGGAAGGATAGTGTAAAATCTCCATTCCCACCCCACTCCAGGAGATGGTTACTGCAATTCTTCCTGATCAGCTAGACTTGGGAGGCAGAGAAGAGATGGGGGCAGGACCAGTCAGAGGTGGTATTTACCAGTTCTCTGAACTACTCAAAATTTCTGCTACCAGTTGTCCAGAACTGGTCAGAACCTGTTAAATGCCACCTCTGACACACACGGATTATTGAATGGTTTTGCATATTTTAGGAAAAAAGTTTTTTCCTTGTAGATGACAGAAAAAAGACTGTATCTACCCTGCAATAATATTTGATCCTATATTTACCATTAGCAGCAGTTTACCATTTTTATGTACTCATAATAGAAAGGCCTACTTACCAAAAAGAATACACAAGATCTGAAAGATTCTGAAGGCAGAGATAGATTTACCATCCATTTCCCAAAGCTTGTAGCACCCTGCATCACTTTCTCAGCTTTTAGGGGTTTGCAGTGAACAAGTTAAAATTAAATTTTGTACAAATAACATGAAAAAAAGTGAGAACGCTTAGGAAAATAGAGTTAGTATTGTGCACTTAGTGCTTGATCTACAGTATCTACGTCCACTTGCTCTGTATCCCAAACTCTTTGCCCCAAATATGTTCCATGCAATTCTTAGTCTATCTCCTCTAAAGAAAAAAGGGTGAGTAGCTATATTTTAAAGTTTGGTTCACTAAATCTGAATAACTACTTGTGTATTTCTTTGTTACTAATGATTCCCAATCATTAGATAAATAATCCCATCCCAAATTATACCTCTAAAATGAAGAATGCTTCTATGTGTATATACAATTAAGAGAGAGGAAAGGGGTAATGGGTAAAATATGTTGTATGCAAGTTTTAAAAGTATAATTCTGAATTTGGAGAGTAAAACCCTGGGTTACAATCCATTTCTTTTCATTTGAATATGGTTGGGATTCTGAATGAGTAGAAGATAATCCTGAAATCTGCCCCTTTTCCAATAAGAGATATTGGGGATCCAATAGCACTTGGCATGTCTCTAATAATGAAGGCTGTTGTTTTATATTCTCTCTCTGCTGCTCCTGCCGGCAGCTAGTAAGTGGGAATTTTTTTTTTCCTGCAGTGCATTTGAGAGACAGCCAACATTCTGGGAAACAACTGATTTCTGCGGCATCCACAAATAAATGAAGCAATGGCAGTGCTGACATTAAGCAAAGGTAATCATATATACGTGTGTGTTTCTCTGTGTGTGGTATTATAAGTACAAGATAGTGTTGAGCAAAATGAAGGCAGTTAATTTTTAGAAAGAAGCTAGACCATTGCAATGTTACAGAAACAGATTAAGGTGAACATAGAATCAAATAACCTGGTAAAAAAAGAAGTTAGGAAATATATCTAGATTTTTTTTTTCCTTAAAAAGGGATGAAATACAAAGAATAGAACTGCTAGTTTAAAATCTTGGGACCAAACAGTATTCATTTTCATGCTGATTTGTGTGTATGTGTTTTTGTTTCTTTTATTAATGCCAGGTACAAAAATGTTGGGGAGATTATGTTCAAAATGACTAGAAAAAACACCCTCCCCCACCTTTAATGATAATTATGTGGCTTTTCCCTTTGCCTAGTTTTTAAACCTCTTGTATTTTCCAACAGGATCAAATCTTTGTGTTCTGGAGAAAAATGGCTTTCTTAATTCCTAACTGCTTAGAGTCTTGATAGGGCAGGGTAGGTCTCCATGTTTCTTTTTTTTAATTTGAAAGAATTGCACTTTCTTTTTATTTACATCTGTACTATCAAGTGATAGATGTAAAAGATGATAAATGCTGAAGAATTCATCGGTTCCTGAGATTAAAAAAAACACATGCTGCATGTTGAAAATGGAACTGTTTTATATGTGTGCAATTTTTGCTTACAAATGCATGATGCTTTGCAGACATGTTTGCTACTGCAAAATCCAACAGGTCACTTCATAAACCTCTTAAGACTCTAAAGCCAACTCAAGGTTTTAAAGATAATATTCTTAATACATAGACATTCCTGTCATTTACAACCATCCATCCATTGATTAAACACCCAACAAAGTACTTAATTTACCATCAAACAAATGTATTCAATGTGCTTTAGGAACTGGTTGCCATAACTTACCAAAGAGCGATGCAATCAGACAATTTCTTGCTCCTGTGACTAAGGCATTTCATTGGCATCTTTTATAAGTGTAGCCCTGACTGACCAGTTTGCTACTATAAAAGATAGAAATCATCGCAAAAAAAGTTCATCGTGGATGATTATGAAATCAAATGGAGAGAAGATCCCAGAACAAACAAAATTATTACAATAAAATACAAAATTGGAAATGAGGTTTCTAATTCCTTCCCATTCTTTGTTCAGTGTTTTTTTGCATTGCTTATTTGCCTCATAGTAGAGAAAAAGAATCTCAGCAGGTGGCAGCACATGACTGACGCTGTTGGATTCTGAAGCTTAAAAAGGACCAGACCTGGTTCATATGGTACGTTTAGAACTAGGCTATTGGAAAGTCAAAAGGATCCCAGAAGAAGACAATATCAAATCATTTCTGTTTTCAAGACAACTGTATGGATCACTGAGTTCCATTTGAAGAAGACTATCTCAAAAAGGAAGAGAGATAGTAGATTTTAAATAGTAAAAAGAAACTCTTCCAGAAAAAAAAAAAGCAAAGAGCAGGCATATGCAAAATAGTAGCAAAGTTATACTCCTATCAACATTTGTTTGTTGTTGATAAAGGAAAACTTTTTTCAAATGTCACAATTATGAGGGGGTTCTGCATTTTCTCAGCTCTGCATGGCCATTGTTTCATTGAAATCAATAAAAGTTAAAATAAAAGTTAGAATAACATTTTGCCAGTATTTCAAATCATTCAGTGCATTCTCTACAGGTATTCTTCAAGTTTAAAATCATTCAAAGTTAAAGCAGTGCTGAACTAATAGACTTATGGCCCATGATCAAAGTTACCACCATTCCAGTTCCACCAGAGTCATGTGATTAAAATGTGGGCAGCCCACCACATTTATGACCACAAGGTTGCTTAAATTCACCCTATCTGTCTACCTCTCACCAGTGGTGAAATCCAAATTTTTTTACTACCGGTTCTGTGGGCTGGGCTTGGTGTGGCTTGGTGTTCATGGCTTGGTGGGCGTGGCAAGGGAAGGATACTGCAAAATCTCCATTCCCACATACTCCGGGGGAAGGGTACTGCAAAATCCCCATTCCCTCCCCACTCCTGGGGGAAGGATATTGCAAAATCTCCATTCCCACCCC